>SKCR01023005.1:0-64010 GCA_019454045.1 Zanthoxylum bungeanum | reverse complement strand
TGGGGTGAGGACCACAGGCCGTAGTCCTCGTATCACTGATAAACCGGAGGCAAATAACAAGGAGAGTGATGGTAAAGAAGGGAAAATAATGAGCTGTGAAGAACAAACCAAGTTTGACAGAGGAAAATGGGACGAGACAGACGATAAAGAGCCCCCTATTTTCATTCAGTTCGGCAGCATGCCACCGATTGTGGCCAACCATTACTTGTTGTCCAGAGAATTCAAGGGGGACAACAGTGGGGAAGCTGGAACAAATGAAGATGTCTATGAGGGTGATGAGGTAAAATTTCCAGCGCTCTCGATAACAGATATAGAAGCTTCAGATGAGGAAATGATCGACGTAGAAAAAGAAATAGACATCAGGAGCGAAGCCCTTTAGCGGAAACATCACAGTACCAGTCTCTCATGGAGAAAAGTCGGAGAAATTTAGTGGGGCAAATTTCAAACAGTGGCAGAGCAAAATAATGTTCTACCTGACAACTCTCCAGCTGGCTAAATTCCTCAAAGATCCTCGGGTCCTGTGGAGGGTGAATCGGAAATGGCCAAGGAAGAGCAAGAACAGACATGGATATCTGGAGACTTCTTATGCAAGAACTACCTTTTGGGTGGTCTTGAATATACCCTGTACAATGTGTACCAAGGCATGACTTCTGCGAAGATTCTCTGGGAATCTCTCGAGAAGAAATACAAAACTGAGGATGCCGGACAAAAGAAATTTGTAGTGGGTAGGTTCCTGGGCTATAAGATGGTAGATTCAAGGACGGTGATTTCTTAGTTGGGTGAACTGCAGTTGATCATTCATCAAATACTGGATGAGGGAATGAAACTCTATGAGATTTTTCAAGTTGCCGCCATAATTGAAAAGTTGCCTCCATCATGGAAGGACTTCAGGAGCTATCTGAAACACAAGAAGAGAAGGAACAGTGGAGCTGATTCTTCGAACAAGAAGTTCAAGGGGAAATGCTACAAGTGTGGAAAGAGCGGTCATATGTCAAAGGACTGCAGAAACAAGAAGTCTCGGGACAAGGGCAAGAAAAAGGAAAATGAGGCCCATGTCACTGAAGGTGAGCAGCTGACTGATGAGATCTCAGAGATGGAACTATCAGCAGTGGTAACTGAAGCCAACATAGTTGGGAATCCAAGAGAATGGTGGTAGACACTGGGGCTACTCGTCATATCTGTGTAGATAGCAAGATGTTTTCCTTGTATCAGAAGGTCGATGGTGGCGATCATCTGACAATGGGAAACTCGTCTACCTCTCAGGTGGTTGGATAATGCATAGTGGTTCTGAATATGACATCTGGAAATGAGCTAACATTGAAGAATGTACTGCATGTTTCAGATATTCGGAAGAACTTAGTCTCAAGATCTCTCCTTAGTAAGGCTGGTTTTAAGCTTGTATTTGTTTCTGATAAGTTGTAATGACAAGGAATGATATGTATGTAGGAAAATGTTACCTAGCTGAGGGCCTTTTCAAACTAAATGTAATGACTATCAATCGTGCTATTAATAAAGCTATTACTTCTGTTTATATTATTAAGTCACAAAATATATGGCATGAGAGGTTAGGACATGTTAATTATGATACCATGCGTAAATTAATTAACATGGACCTTATACCTAAATTTGCAATTGATAGCCAACATAAGTGTGAGGCATGCGTTGAAACAAAAATCGCGCAAAAAATAATTGAAATCAAAATATTTCACTACTGCAATTGAAATCAAAATCTACAACTATAATTATATAAAAATAAAAACTAAATTATATTATATTATAAAAAGACAAATACTAATCTAATTGATTTCACAATCCTTCACTATTCTAATTGTAATCAAAATCTATAATTCTATAAAATAAAAACTATAATTATTAAAATTATATTAACAAATTAATTATTTTCATGCTCTCCCAACGAGCCATATGGGATAATTAAAAAAAATAAATTTAATTTAAAATTTTTTATTAAAAATGACAAATAATAATATAATTGAATTCAAAATCTCTCACTGTTTTAATTGAAATCCAAATGTATACTTATATAAAATATAATTATCAAAATTATATTAGCATATACATAAAAAAAAAAAAAATACAAATCTAATTAGAAATAAAAACATATCCTATTTTAATTCAAATCATCTTTCACTATTCTAATTGAAATCAAAATCTATAATTATAAAAAAAATTAATTAATTAAAACCTAAACATAAACTTAAAATCACTATTTTTTAATATTTTAAAAACCTAAAAAGTTAAATGTTTTGCTCCCTCAACGCATAACGTGAGATTATTTAAAAAATAAATTTTATTTTTTGAAATTATATTAAAAAAGATAAATATTAATCTAACTGATTTCAAAACATTTCATTATCCTGATTGAAATTAAAATCTATAATTATAAAAATAAAATTTTATTAACATATACATAGAGTTATTTTATATAAAAGTTAATTGTTTTCTTACCGAGCCAGGCAGGATTATTAAAAAATAAATAAATAAAATTTAAAAAAATATATTAAATTTATGTGGATATAGTAACATACAATGATTATGAAATAATCTCATTCACAAGGAGCCTGCTTGTGCTCTCATTTTTTAAGGATCTCAAATTTTTTTTATCATAATATTATATTTGGGTGAGGAATCACAAAAATATAAAGTAACATAAGATCCGGAAAATATTAGAACCCGCAATGCTCATTCATTAACTAATCAAATGAAAGTTATTGCCAATAATGGAAAAGAAAGCAACATTCTTTTTCTGCCTAAGTATGGCAAAATGTCTGGTTCGGGCTCGGAAGATATCTGACCGAGCCTATCCAGAGTCCGGTCGAATTCGGACTGGACTTTGTAGATAATAAATTTTTATTTTTGAAAAAAAAAAACAGTTTTTGAATCTTTTTAATATTGAAATATGAGAAAATTTTAGATTTCAATGCTTTTAGTGTTTTTAGTGTTTTTTTATACAAAATTTTAAAATTTAGTTACAAATATATATATATATATATATATATATATATATATATATTTAAAATTATAAATTAATTTATATAATTAAAAAAATTATTTTTATCAATAAAAATCAAACCCGAACTAACCTTAGATTTTTTTTACTTAAACTTGACCGTGCCCTAAAAAAAGTCTCAGACTAAAACCCACTGAATCGGGTCGTATCAAAACTTTTTTGCCAATTTTTTTTTTTGAAACGATGGAAACCCGCCACTAAATCATCAATTCTGGGCCGCTGCGCAGGTAAAACCACTGGTTGTCTCAGGCTCTTACAAGAAGTGCACCCTCTAGATTCGAACCCAGAATCTCAAGGTGAAATCCTGAATCCTACACCACCAAGTCACACCCCTTGGGGACACTTTTTTGCCACCTTAGTTCTGCCTATGACACATATTCATCTTGACACGCAACCACTATCCGAGTTAGCTTATTGACTTGGAGTCATCCTTCTAACCTTGACTGAGAATGAGATGCGACGTATATCTGCCTCCGTTGCCTGCCTAATTACTTATTAGGGAGTGATTTTTTGATACCGTTATTATATGGGTGATATGATATTATCAACAAGTGATTATATAACATACATGAGCTGAATTAAACAAAATTAGTATTTATTTAATTATTTTTTATTATTTAGTAGGGATGACAATTGGGAGGGGAGGGGAGGGGAGGGGAGGGGAGGGGAGGAGAAGAAATTGACATACCTGATAATCTTTAGATTGTCCCCGTCCCTAGTTATTATTTTAAGAGATGAGATAGGAATCCTCGAACAATGAAAGTGGATCTCCGAGGGGAGCAAACTCTGAATAATAAATGAATTTTTTAAAAAAATATTTAAGTCATTGAAAAATATATTAGTTGAATTATTACTTTATTTATAAATCAAGCATAAATATTCTAAATTTGATAATATCTATTACATAAATCACAATTTATATAGTAGATTGACATTTGTATTTTATGTTTTTTTGTTTGTTCCGTAACTTAATAAAATGATGGATCTCTCTTTAAAAATTGATTTTATATATAATTATTCCATTTAAACACTTATACTATTTATAATTTTTATATATATATATATATATATATATATATATATATCTATATATATATATATATATATATATTTATAAATAACAAAATATTTTTATTTACATCTATATAAAATTATAAATACAAATTTGAACATATTTATTAAAAAAATAAAAATAAATAAATTAAAACTTAAATGGGTAATGTGGAAGGGATGATGATTTTATCTAATCATTAACCCATCCCCGAATAAGAAGTTGGGTATTAAATTTTCCTCATCCTCTTCCCTGACATTAAATTTTTCAATTTTCATCAACGATCTCCCCTGATTGAGGAGGGTCCCCGAGGGCCCATCCCCTTAGAGATTTCTATTATCCATACTATTTAGTACGTGTGACAATATATTATTGGATTTCATCTCCGGTCCCTCTAAGACGCAGAATCACTGTTGTATAGTACCAAATTATAAGTGGTTCATTTTTAAATTTTTAATTAAAAAATGTCAATTCTTTTATAATTTTCCATCAGGAGATAACAAATTCCAAATTTTTCACCACTTGTGAGTTCTTAACGTAGAGGCTGCTGATAGAAGCTTATAGAACAAAGAATCTTTTGAAATTTGGAATCAGAATGTGGCCAGATGCAGAGTTTCTTGTGTCCTTTTTCAGTGAATATTATAATAACTATGTTTAAGTCTATGTATTTATATCAAAATTCAAAATCTAACGTGAAAGCCAAATTAAAAGACAATCCCACGACAGTGAAAGTTTCATGCAAAAATGACTCCAACATATCATTTCACTTTTGTGTCAATTTCCACGCTTTTAGGCATTCATGCAAACCGACTGCATTTAAAAAAAAAAAAAAAATTTGTTATAATATGTAATATAATTACCACTAGAGTGGTCCCGAATCTGAGCAAGTCCAGACTAAATCCACACAATCCACATTTAATTTTAACATCAAGATTGAATGTGTAATATAATTAACACTAGGCTATGATATGTTCTTGTTATAATATGTAAAAAAAATATATGTGTATGTGTGGAATAATATATATATATATATAATATATAATAAATGAGAATGGTGTTGGAGGAAAGAGAGTGTATCCAACGGCTCTCTTTATGTGACTTAATTGACGGCGCAGATCATTTCATTGGTAATGGAGGAAAGATAGTGAATTGATTGATGGAAATTGTCAAAAATTTTCAAATTTTCAAATTAAAAAAATATAAAGTTAAAATAAAATCATTTAATTAAAAAATAAAATCATTTAATTCTGTAACACCGTGCCGTAAGCACGGGCAAATACTGTACTACAGTGCCGTAGACACGGGCATCATTTAATTAAAAAATAAAATCATTTAATTCTGTAACACTGTGCCGTAGGCACGGGCAAATACTGTAACACCGTGCCGTAGGCACGGGCCAAATACTGTAACACCGTGCCGTAGGCACGGGCAAAAACTAGTATATATATATATATATATATATAATATATATATATATATATATATATATAATATGTGTATATATAAGGTAAAATAATAATAATAATATTAAATATCTTTTTATATTTTAATTTTAATTTTTGTTTTAATTTTACCGACCGACCGTTATTCGATCGGTAAATACCAAAAAATTACCGACCGAAACTTAACTCGGTCGGTAAAATGTCTTTTTTATTTTTATTTTTTTATAATTAATATTAATTTAGCGACCGAATATAACTTAGTCGTTATTTATTAATAATTACCGACCGTTATTCGATCGGTAAATACCAAAAAATTACCGACCGAAACTTAACTCGGTCGGTAAAATGTCTATTTTATTTTTTATTTTTTTTATAATTAATATTAATTTAGCGACCGAATATAACTTAGTCGTTATTTATTAATAATTACCGACCGAATTATCGATCGGTAGTTGTTAGCGCCATAAAATGGCGTCAAATTATTCTTTAACGTTGTATTTACCGACCGAATACCAACTAAATATTCGGTTGGTAATATATCGGTAATTGATAAGAAATTATTTTTATCTTTTTTGGTCGATATTCGGTCAGTGAATACTAAAATTTATCGAATGAATACTTTCGATCGATAATTTAATATTTTCTAATAGTGGATGATCGGTATTTTGTCAATCAGATTTCAAATTGATGTGCATATGCATATCTGATATGTTGAGAGTCCGCTTTTTATTTATCTCACTTTGATGTTCTTGAATGTGTGAAATATACTAATATTAATAATTTCATTATTTAGGATGCATCATATGAAAAATTGAGTAAAAAAAAAAAGTGAAAACTCTAAATTCTCGATTTTCACCGGTGATTTTCTAATTTGTGCAACCTTTGTTATAATGGCCATAAATTTCGCATACGATGTCCAATCAAGTTGATTCGAGTTGCGTTGAAACAAGACTCAATTAATTATAACTTTATAATTTACATCAAAGATTCAATCTAATTCATCTTGGTAAGGTGATGCAGTATCGAGACACTAAGTAAGTCAGTGTTGTGACATTTCAAGTCAAAGAGCAAATTTACTTGGTGTCATGACACTAAGTAACCTAGTGTCGCAACACTAATGTGATATAGGAAATTTAGTTTTTATGATATCTATATAATGAGAACATCTAGGGTTACTTCACGAAATATTTTGTGGAGGAAAATAAGTCTATTTTGAGCCAAAACACAAGAACCATTATAAAACAACTAAGAATAAAAAGATAAAGAGGAGAAGATTGTGAAATTACCTACAAGCAATACAACAACCAAACTTTATATTCTTAAGAATGGGTGAATTGGTTTATTGCCTAATAATATATATAAGTAAATACAATAATAAACTTGCGATAATTAAAGAGTTAAGAGATAGAGAAAAATAACAATGTGAGTTATAGTGATTCGACCAACAATGCCTACGTCCACTCCCTCAAGCGGCACTTGAAACTTTTCACTATCAATCGAGTTCTTGGCTCACCCGCAACCAAGAGTTTTACGCAAGGTTTACTCCAAACCCTTACACTTTGAGTTTTCTACGTAGGCTCACTCACAAACCTTTACAATTACCCAAACGATGGGATTTCACAAACCACAAGTGTTTTGATTAAGAAATTTGTAAAGACACTTGGGCACTCACAAAGATGATGAAGATTCTAAGTGTGAGTTGTTTACCCAAGTGTTCTAAGCTCACTACTAAATATTAGAAGGTGTAGTGTGTGAGCTTGATGTATGAGTGTGTATGATTTAGAAAGTTTATATATAAAAAATAAAAATAAAAAACTGTTGTTTTTGCTCTCTTAGAATGTATTTAAAGGTTGTGTCATATTACAAAAATGAATTGGGGCTCAATTTATAATAAAATACAATGCAGTCCTCAATTCCCTGTCTAAAACCGGTATACCGGTCTCCAAACACCGGTATAACGGTCTGGCATAGTAACGACTCTCAACGGCTATATTACCGTTTGAATATGTCTGTTAAGGACCAGTTTGGTCCGTGCCAGTTCCAATAATTGTGCAATATGCAGGGTTAACCGGTATGGTCATCGGTATGATGACCAATTTAGGTCATGCCGGTTCCAGTAAGGAAGTAGCCGTTAAGCTCACTGATATGTGACCGGTATGGAGATCGATTTGGTATATGTCGGTTCCAGTAGCTATGCAATCTCCAGGTTCACCGGTATGGTGACTGGTATGATGACCGTTTTGGTCTGTACCAGTTCCAGTGAGTGTGTAAAACAGAGCATCTCACCGGTATGAGACCGATAAGGGACCGGTATGCCGGTATTTGTACCAAAAATATAGATATTAAGGTTTTAAGGCATTTTGTACATGAACATAATGCATCTAAGTGAATGTGTCATATGAGCTTAGGTACTTAGATAAACAATTCACATGACAATTTAAACTCTAAGCTAAGACTAAATAAGATTGTCTTTGTTTTTCGCTAGTCTTCACATTCATGCTCTTCACCACCAGCGTGCTTCGACATCTTTTTGTCATGTCTGGCTAATGTACGTCAAAGATGCCAAGATGTCATCAAAATCCATTATGCGATTGTATAGCTAACAAATTGGAGATTTCAAAGATTGATGATTAACAATATTCATGATTTGACTTCCTTGTGCCTATTTTCTTATTCTTTTGCTTATATTTATTATGTTGAATATGATGATTTTATTTATCTTATCCATCATAAACTAGATCTTACTTTAGGATTACAATGAAACCCAATATAAACTTTTATTAATTGAATTTGTTTGTAATTGATTTGTTACCTTTTTATGGATTGTTTATTAGTCTATATGTTTAAAGCATTTTATTGTTTGATCGCCAATAGATAGTTGTGGTAAACCCTAATGAACTTGGAAAATTGAGTTTTGGTTTAGCCTTGGAAATTGATAACACGTGATCTTATTCATAATAATAGATTTCCATGCAAAGCAAGATTATACCTGCAGAGCGTGCGTATCCATGAGTAGAATTCATTCTTAATGAGTTTGGCTCAGATTAATTATCATATGAATATATGTAACTGAACTAAGTTGGGAGTTTCTACTGGACCATCAGAAGATTCTTATAGATAATTTTGTGTTCTATATTAATAATTCATCGTAGTTGATCAGTTATAAAAAGAGGGGAAAAATTTACAAGAATATTATGGGGAAGTTATGATCTTAAGTTCTTCTTATCTTGTGTGCTTGAGTTTATTATTTACTTTACTTTTACTTTAATTTATTAGTTAATATCATTTCCTACATAATCACTAGTCTAAATAAGGTTAGGTTGATAAAACTTTGATATTGGACATTAATAATAATTTCTCGTGAGATCGATATCTTTTTATATTATATGTATTATATGTGTGCTTGCATACTATATAAAATTGCTATTAGAGAACTTTTATATATAATTATTAATTAATAATTATAACCAAATATAGAGACTGTATTTTCATAACCTCATCTAAGGCTACCCAAATCTTAGATCTAGCCCTAAATACCTTCATTCTATTGCTGAAAATTTTTGGTGGGTTTCTTTCAAAAATTGAAATGACATTTGTTATATGTCTAGACCCACTAAAAAGAAGAAACTATTTATATACTCCCTATTGTTGGCTATAAAATTTATAAGAATTCATGTGTTTACTTTAAATGTGTGAGAGCAACCTTAAAAATTCATGTAATTTTATTTTTTAAATGCTTATTTGATTACTTTTATGATAAATTAAAGAGAGAGAAAATAAATTCTCTTCTAAAAGACTCCTCAAATAGAAAAAGTTCATGTTATTTTAATCAAATTGAAGGAAACTTACTTTAGTTATATTGTTTTAATATATAAATAGTTATTAGTAATAATGATATGATAGAAAAATAATACAATACTAATAAAAGAGAGATAAGTTAAGTAGCATTTAGGTGATATTTCATCGACTCAAATAGGCCAAATAAAGAGTGGGAGAGATGAACACATATTGTAACAATCCTCAAGAATAATAGAAAATTTTGTTGGGATGTATACCTTAGAGCACAAATGTATTATGTAAACGAAATTAATTTTAATTAATAAAAAACATAATTTTCATTTATCAAAAGTGTTTATTTTAAATTCGCATATTATAAATTGTCATTAATGTCCTTGGTTACTAATGTGTTTTCAGACTTAGTGTATAAGTGTTATACACAAGAGAATTTAAGTCTGAAATTAGTAATCCTAAATAGTTCGTAGAAAGCAAACGAAGACATACATTTTACTTGTGTTTTATCTACAGCTGTGGTCTATTCCATAATTGTATGACAATCTTGATCCAGGATCATTCGAATGAAGATATTTTATATGATGGGATCATATAGGACTAGATCAAAACATAAATGAATTTCTTTTAATATTAGTTAAAAAAAATTATATAATATAATAGATGATCATTTATGAATTGGTATGAATTCTGAGTATATTTCGAACTCCTGCATGGCAGATTGTGTCCATTGATTTACAAAGGTGAGGCAGTATAGAAATACCAATCAATATCTACATACTTTAGGGCATGATTTTGTGTGTATCTAGGGATGTTTTACATAGACATTGAGTCCACTTATTTTTACGAGAAGTATGAGAGTTTCATCCTTAAGAGTTCGGTACTTGAACAATTAGAGTTCGAATATTTCTATTACGAATATAAAGATAAAATCCATAAAAGACATGAATAAATTATTCATTAGAGAATTAATAGTACTTATAGTATAAACATAATTAGAGGAGTATAACGGACATTACTACCTGATTCTAATTATGAGATACTCCTAGAGGGCCAATTGTATATAATGATTATATTGGTGGACGTTGATGTGGCTTGGTATAAAAATATATTTGTAGTGACGAAAGTTAAACTTTGGGTTTTTAGTGGAATAACCTGAAGTTAATAATTAAGGATATTTGATTAATGAGTTTTAATCAATATCCCAATATTATTGGAATTCGAAATTATAGGTTTATTTAGTCCCGAGCTAACTCAATACACTATAGAAAGCCATAAAATAATTGGAGAATCCAATTATGATCTCACAAACATAACTATAAGTTATTGGGAAATTATTAATGTGATTAATAACTCATTTAATTCACAGTCGGGAAACTATATTAAATAGTTTAATATAAGCTTCAATACGCTCAATTATGAGATGATCAGATATTTAATTTAAAGAGTTTAAATTAATTAATTTAATTTATTTAATCAATAATTAAATAATTTTAGAATTTAATTCGAAAATAAATACCTAATATTTGATATTGGTTTTTAATTAATTAAAGAAAAAAGAGGGCTAGTTCATGCCCAATGGGGGAACATTAGGGTTAGGATTTATTTTTTGTAATTTGATTATAACTAAAACAACTCCAACTCTAAGTATAAAAGGGAAAGAAATCTCTTTTATCATCACAACAATAAAAATAATAAGAAAATACGCCTCTTTCTATGTTTTCTTTTGTTGCAGAGAAAAAAAAAACAAAACAGTGTGATTTATTTTCTCTAAAAAATTTAGACAAAATCTTTTTGTGATATTTAAGAGCTCATTCTTAAGATTCTTTGGTGGTGAGAAATTTCACCAGAAGATCAAAGGAAATGCAACTTCTCCATCTCCATCAAAGCTCACGGAAGTTAGCAAATTCTTGCCCACTGCACGAGCATGTTGGGTGCAATTTCGGGCAGTTTTGTTTCTGATTTTTTTGGTGACAAATTTTGAGATTACAGAGAACTCGTTTGAGATTGATTAAAAAATTTTGGTGAAAAATTTTTCAAATCCGATCTTTGGGCCTAAGTACAAATTCTGCTGCGCGATGAGCTTTCCTATGAAGAGTTCGCGAGATTGACTCATATACTTCAATACTTTTCTCTCGTGAACATAGACCAAGTGTTAAACTACGTATTCTTTGTGACTTTTATTATTTTTGTAATATTTATTTTGTTTTGGTTTCGTATCGATATCCACTCTACAAATTCGATGTTTATATTGATGGTCTAAAAATCGACATTAACAAGTAGTAATATTGAAGAGTGATAATTGAAATTACATTTAAAGAATCTTAATTAGCGAGTCTTTTGGAACCAATATTACTTATATAACTTATCTATTGAGAAACTTGATAACATTTGTTGAGTTTTTCGAAATTACTCTAATACAAACTCCTAATAGAAGGGCGATTAAGTTGAAAATGACAAAAACAAAAACAAAAACAAACCTTGGTGACTAATAATGAACATGTAATTGTTTTAAGATGGACGGTGGACAAAAATAAATGCACCGCACATGTATTTTTTATATTGTAACTATGTGTTATTTAATGGTAGATTGTTATCTCAGTGATTTAATTTATTTTTAATTTTTTAATATTTTTGGGAGGTTTTGATTGATGATTTTATGTGAAAAGAGAATAATTCTATTAGGAATGATCAATAGTGTGAGAATATGTTTGATTTAAAAAATTATTAATGGGATAATACACCAGTATCCTTAATTTATTATATTTTCTTAAATAAAGATAAATTTTTCTACTAATATCAAAAAAAGTCCATATTCATATTGACTCAACTAAAGAATCTTAGATTGTTTAGTTTTTTTAATCATAAATGAATGATTTTTATTCTTAATACTTTTTGGAGGATCTTGATGATTGAATTTTGAGTTTTTTATTCTCAATCATGCAAATGGACAACTTTATCAGTTTCGATTAATTTTTGATTATTTATGAACCCAGATCACGAATGATTTGATATCGATTTCCGATTAAATTATCCGCTTAGGGTGTTAAACGAATGGGTTGGGATTAAATGAGGTATGCTTGACTTGGGTTTGACAAAACCCAACACGACAAACTATGTGTTGTAAATGACTTTATATCATACCCTTTAGGCCCATAATTTTTGGATAATATGCAAGTGTGATTACAATAATGGTCCGCTTTCAAAATTGGTTATACTTCACTCAATTTATCTCCTTCAATTTGTCAATTAATCTCTTTAAAAAATAGAAATTTTAAAATATTTTTCTCTCAATATATTTTCATATGATCTCAAATTTAGGGGTGAACATCGATCGGTTTGGTCGGTTAATTATTAATTTTTTAACTGAACCGAAATTATTTGGTTAAGTAAATGATCAACCAATTTAACCATATGATGGCACATAATCATTAACCAACCTAACCATTATTTTTCAATTGGTTTTGGTTAATTCGGTTATTAACCAGTCCATAATCTCCACAAATAACAATCGACATTAATACAAATTTAAATTCATTAAAAAGACAAACATATATGTGTTTAACAACAGAAGATAAATTAAATTCATCAAAAATAATCCACAACTACACTCAGTAGAGGCAGATGGTAAAAGTTTTAATTTCGTTTTAATTAGAAAAATATATAAAGTCAAATTATGGTTTGTAATCGGTTAATTGGTCGGTTCAGTTATACAAATCTCATAACCTTAATCGAACCGAAAAATCGAAAAAAATTAAAAATCTTAATCGAAAAAACAGATTTAATCACAGTAACCGAATCATTATAAAATAAATTGATCAGAACGATTCGATTAATCGATTAAAACCGATACTCAATTTACCCTTACTATCAATTTTTTATACACCCTTTGAATTGGGTGGGGTACTTGATCCATACAAAGGCCTTGTAGGCTAGAAAAATCAAACTCCACTTGGCCCAATTGTGAGGACACAGGAACTGGGCGACGCTGTTCTAGGCTCGCGGCCTGGTTGGGAGTACGGAGTAGCCACGGGGGACTAAACCGGAGAATAATGGAGTCGCCACCCGGTGTGAACCGGGACAAAGATTTAAGGCCGCACTCACCCCTTGCAAGGGAAGACCTCAAACCGTTGGGTTCGGAATGGTCCCTTACTTATGTCACTTGTAATGAAAGGATTTATGTAATAATTTAATCAAGTTTAAGTAACACTTATTTCCAATAGTATCATGCTTCTAAATTCACATGCATACATCAACAAGTTCATCACAACATGCAACATCACATGGCAATCTCATGAACATATTTCAATCATATGATATGGAAAACTAAGAACAACCTAATCATGCTTGAGTACTATCTCATGGATGCATCAAATGGATAAATGCAGGAATACAAATAATATGATTGGCTACATAATGCAAGGGAGATCAACCAAGAGGCGATTATGCATGAATATGATAAGACAGACTCAGTTCAGTGTGTGCGCGTTCGTGTAGCGTTCATAAACGCGTTCGAACGGTAAACAGAGGTTCGCGTTCGTGTAGCATTTGATAACGCGTGCGAACGGGACCAGACCTGATGATACAAAATGCATGCACGTTCGAGTAGCGTTTGATAACGCGTTCGAACGATAAACAGAAGGTTCGTGTTCGAGTTGCGTTCGATGACGCGTTCGAACAGGAACTGACAGATTGCATACATTCATATGGTTTTAGATACCGCATTCAAACAGAATCACAATAATGACATATCTAATTACATGGATATTTAAATCATGCATAAAGATTAACATACTAAGGGTTAAATCATGCTAAATAAATGAATAACGTGCTAACTACATCATGCTAAAATACAAGTTTGGATGAAACAGAATACATGTATCCCTCAAGTGGTATGTGGAGTTGTGTCCCGAGTACAGACCGCACTACCGTCCATTTGGATTCGGCTACGGAATTTACGTCCGGTTTTCCATCCGATATACCACAAAAGAGAACACGCATTCCGTTCATCCGGAATTCACATCATGCCTCAACAAAACGACTCTCATGCGAATAGAACTCAATAAACAATAAAAAAAACGAATATAAACTAATGAGAAAAGTGCCCTCAGGTCTAACCTTTTAATCACCTCTCGGATGTACGGTACACGATCGTCGGAAGGGTGGATGCTCCGCAACTCTTCCGGTTCACTTGTTCACTGCTCTCGTTCGTTGTCTTACTGTTTTGAGTCGTCGTTCTCCGTCTTTTGCTGCTGCTTTTGACTCCAATTCGCTGCCGTTGCTACTGTTTTGCTGCTGTATTTTAGTTACTGTTTTTGGGATGTTTTGGCTACTGTTTTGGGTGTTATTTTCGGTGGTGTTATGGTGTGGTTCGGGGGCTGTTTTATGTGCGTTTTAGGACTCTGCTGTATGGGCTATTTTGGTGTGAATTAGGGCTGTGAAAGGGGTAGTGCAGTGGGTTACAGATGCGGCAATGGGGGCTATGAGATGGGTTAGGCGTGAAGGTGATAGATGATGATGGGGGAAGGCTTGAGGTTCACGACAATGGGGGAGTTTTGGAGGTCTCTATGTGTGTTGTGGTTTTTTGTGTGAGTTGTGTATCTTATGTGTATGAGCTAGGAGAGGGTGGTTGGAAGTTCTTTTCTTCTTTTTGTGTAATGGGCGTGAACTAGGAGAGGGTTGATGCCTTGGAGAGGTGTTGTTTATATAGAGAATGGCTAGGGCTTCACCTTGTCTCACAAGGAAGGGGATTTGGCATTAAGAGCAAGGATTTGATTTGGTGTTGGACAAGGAAAGCAAGGGATTTGATTTGGTTTAAATTAGGAAGGTTGAATACTTGATTGGCTTGGTTTAGGAATACAATATTTTAAGTTAGGAATAATATATATTTGATTGGGAATATAATTGGTTGATTGATTTTAATTAGGTATGCAATTTCTTTAATTTGTGTAAGTATCTTATTATTTTGGTAGGTGATTATTTAGATTTTATTTGTAATATTTAATTTGGTATGTGATTTTTAGATTTGTTTTGATTTCACCATGTGTTAAATATGTGTTTTAAGTGGGTTTGGGCGTGTGGGCCAAGGTTTGGGCGAATTGGGCTTAATGTGAGGCTAGCAGCAAAACCAGAATTAACGATACTGTTCGAACGCCTCATCGAACGAGGCACGAACGCCCGCAATCTGTTTGGAGTTCGAACGAATTAACGAACGCAGCACGAACGAAAACAGTGAACCTTGTTTATTCTGAATTTCCCCTTCCGACGTCCGTTTCTCGTGACTTCCGTGACTTAAAAGGTAGTGCCTCCAAATGAGACTCATCATAGGGACTAATATGCAAAAATGCAGTGCCTACAGTCGCCCCCACTTTGATGGGACTTGTGTAATGTGTAACAGTGACAATCCTATCAAAGTTATGCAATGCATTTTCACTTACCTGGCTCGCCAACTGCCACTTGACTTTCCACGTGTTGAGTTGATTTGGGTGGTGAGGTGCTACGACCTCTGGTACATTCCGAACCGTGTTGTGATGTGGTCCATTCCCGAACCGTTACCGTAAGGTGTCCATTCCCGAACTGTAAGGAGTCCATTCCCGAACCGTTACTGTAAGGTGTCCATTCCCGAACCATTACTGTGAGGTGTCCATTCCCGAACTGTTACTGTAAGGTGGTCCATTCCCGAACCGTTACTGTAAGGTGGTCCATTCCCGAACCGTTACTGTGAGTTGGTCCTTTCCCGAACCGTTACTGTGAAGTGTTCATTTCCGAACTGTTACCGTGAGGTGTCCATTCCCGAACTGTTACCGTGAGGTGTCATTCCCGAACTGTTACTGTGAGTTGGTCCATTCCCGAACCGTTACTGTGAGGTGTTCATTCCTAAACTGTGCTTCCATTCTTGGAGTGCCATTCCTGGCTTGTTCATTCCCGAACTGTTACCGTGAGGTGTCCATTCCCGAACTGTTACTGTGAGTTGGTCCATTCCCGAACCGTTACTGTGAGGTTTCATTCTAGAACTGTGCTTCCATTCTTGGAGTGCCATTCCCGGCTTGTTCATTCCCGAACTGTGTTTCCATTCTTGGAGTGTCATTCTCGGCTTGTTCATTCCCGAACCGTGTTTCCATTCTTGGAGTGCCATTCCCGGCTTGTCCATTCTTGAACTGTCCATTCCCGGACTATATCTCCATTCTCGGAATGTCATTTCCGACTTGTTCATTCTTGAACTCTGCTCCATTCTTGGATTGCCATTCTCGGTTTGTTCATTCTTAAACTGTCCATTCCCGACTATATCTCCATTCTCGGAATGCCATTCTCGGCTTGCTCATTCTCGAGCTGTCAATTCCCGGACTATATCTCCATTCTCGGAGTGCCATTCTCGGCAGAACTGATCTGATGTGATGCGGGCCTCGCCCCCAGAATGCCATACCCGGCAATGCTGATCTGATGTAATATGGGCCTCGCCCCTAGAATTCCATACCCGGCAGTGCTGATCTGATGTAATATGGGCCTCGCCCCCAGAATGCCATACCCGGCAGTGCTGATACTGAAGTGGGCCTCGGCCCTAACTGCTACCGATATGGGCCTCTCCCCCAGACTGATACTGCTGATATGGGCCTCACCCATGTGATTCATTCCTGAAGACTGCTTACTTTGTACTGTTACTGCTTCTGTTTGGCTTGTCTTTGCCACTTTTCTTTTTCTTCTTCAAAACCTGCGAATACAAAACAAACACAAAACGAATGCCAAAATATGTTACATGTATGCATGCATGCATGAGTGTGTTTCTCATCCCATTGGGTTAGGTCTTCTGCTAATTCTCTTAGCGACTGCTCAGTCTTCTTTTTCTCAGGCAAACCACTGCTTCAATTTGTCTATGTTGATCGGCTCGGTGAACTAATTCCCTTCCAAGTCTGATAGTTTCACTGCTCCATTTCCCAATTTCTGAATGTCTATCTTATCTTTTCTGTTTGCTTATTTCGAAGGTTCCCTGTGTTCATCACTGGATTCCATAGTACCAAGGTTGAATACTTTTCTCACATATACTCATATTGCAGAAGAGTTTCAGCGAACGTCTTTATTATCGTTGAGGAAAAGAGTTCGAACAAGTAACAAAATCAATGTCTTTTAAAAAAACTGGATCAAATAGACTAGGAGGAACATCTCCATCATCCGCAGCACTACATTCTTCCTCGGCCTATGGTTCTTCACTGTCATCCATGTAAGAAGCTTGGTGGTTGAGGGTTTCTTTTCATGGGTTGGGTATTTTATGGGAATCTATGAGATCTTGAATTTCATGCCTGAGGCGGGTGCAGTTGTCGGTGTCATGGTCATGTAGCTGGTGGAAGTGACAATAAATGTTCACATTTATGTGTGGTGGTGGGGGGTGCGGAAGTGGTTTTCCTTCTAAGGGTTTCAAGAGTCCTTGACCCTGTAACTTTTCAAATACTTCCAACAAAGGTCTACCAAGGTTGGAGAATTGCCTGTTTCTGATGGCAGCGACTTCGGCCGCAACGGGCTTGGCCTCAGAATGCCCCCCAAAAGTCCTCATATTCTGGCCATAGAACTTTCTGTTCTCAGCTTATTCTTCTTCTATATCCATGACAGTTTCCCTCAACTGTCGAAACTCAGAAATCATTGAAGTCATCCTCCTCAGCTTACTATAAATAGAGGGCTTGGTGCCCTTGATGATCATTTTGATTTGGTCCTTCTCTGAGGGCCGAGTCTGCATTTTTAAAAACTGGCTTCTCCAGCGATCTACATACTCCTTGAAGCTTTCTTCCGGCTTCTGCTTAGTGTTCTCCAAATCACGGAGTGACAAGTCAATCTCTAAGTCTGTCACATACTGTTTCAGAAAAGCATCAGCTAGTTCCCTCCAATCTTCCTTAACCTTCTTCTCAAGGCTATGATACCAAACCACAGGTGCCCCCTCGAGTGACATCCCAAACATCTTTTGGACTTGGCGCTGTGATAGGCCTACTGAACTCATGACTGAGACATATTGCTGTAGATGGACTCTTAGGTCTCCATTCCCATTAAACTTGGCCATGTCGGGCATTTTAAACTGAGCTGGCAGCTGTTCTCCGAAGGTCATTGCCTCATAATCTAACAACTCTTCATGTTTACCCCTCATTTTGCGGGTAACTGTTTCAACCTGATCCCGAAGCTTCTGAAATTCTGCCTGAGACCCAATCACTTTGCCTGTTGCTACTCTGCCATGTCATCATCAAAAGTGGGGATATCATCCCCCAACTCATTCGAAGGCTCCTCGCGCCTTACATTCTCAGAATTTCCCCCAGCACGGGGCACAACCATATTTGTCATGGCAGTAGTCAAGGTTTGCAATTGTTCAGTGACCTTGGCGAGACCGTTTTCCAACTGATCCATACGGGATACTTCAATATCTGATTCACTCATGTCTGTTCCCAGTATTCTGGTGAGTCTTCCATTTTCCCTAACCCAACGGGAATCTATGATGGCTTTCAGAACACAAAGGTTAACATGATGCATGTATGCATGATGTGCATGAGATGTATGTAACATATATAACATACTAAATCAATTAAAATTTTCAAACAAATCGGCCCATTATCATTTTAGAAGCTTTTGGGCTAACTGTCATAGGAGTGAACTCGTCCCAGTTTAAATGGCCCAACGAGTTCACATCTCATGGCAAGGAGCCCAACTAAATCCAAATGGTAATGTTCCGAACACAAGCATACAAGAAAGATAATGCAAACAATAATTTCTACAGAATGGCCCATCAACATTTCAGAAGCTTTGGGCCTAATGGTCATAAGGTACGAACTCGCCCCAGTTTAAATGGCCCAGCAAGTTCGCATTTCTGACAATAGTCCAACTGCATCCGAATGAGGATGGTCCACAAGCTCATACTCAAAGAAATAATTGTTACTTTAACCATAAAATCCCGGTCTATGGGTGGGTTCACAAGAGTGTAAAAAAGGCTCTCATCGGCGAAGAATGGCCCACAACTAGGTCTCCCCACTCAAGGGTTCGAGCAACCAAGTGAGCGCACCCTTTTTTATACACTAAGGTACGTGCCAATGAGTTATGGTGTGTGATGGACTGTCAAATGGATTTCCCGTTGTAGATTCCCCAGAGAGAAGGTGGAGCGAGGCTCACTTAAGTACCCAAGCCTCTTAGGCTCTTATCGCTTGGTGTTAGGAATAAACAACGAGTCCTCCAAATTAGTCCATCACAAAGGCTACGAGTAGATGGCCATATAGGTGTCTTCACAGCTTTTCCTTCTAGAAAGGTAGTGAGTGAAGGAAGACACCAAACCATTACCTAGCCTCAAAATGCCTTTGATTAAACCCTCATTTCATCCACTATAGACACGGTCAATTAGAACATAAATCCAAACATTACAAGACAATATCTGGGGCCGATTCTCTATCCCCAGTGGAGTCGCCAGACTGTGAGGACACAAGAACTGGGCGACGTTGTTCTAGGCTCGCGGCCTGGTTGGGAGTACGGAGTAGCCACGGGGGACTAAACCGGAGAATAATGGAGTCGCCACCCGGTGTAAACCGGGACAAAGATTTAAGGCCGCACTCACCCCTTGCAAGGGAAGACCTCAAACCGTTGGGTTCGGAATGGTCCCTTACTTATGTCACTTGTAATGAAAGGATTTATGTAATAATTTAATCAAGTTTAAGTAACACTTATTTCCAATAGTATCATGCTTCTAAATTCACATGCATACATCAACAAGTTCATCACAACATGCAACATCACATGGCAATCTCATGAACATATTTCAATCATATGATATGGAAAACTAAGAACAACCTAATCATGCTTGAGTACTATCTCATGGATGCATCAAATGGATAAATGCAGGAATACAAATAATATGATTGGCTACATAATGCAAGGGAGATCAACCAAGAGGCGATTATGCATGAATATGATAAGCCAGACTCAGTTCAGGTGTGTGCGCGTTCATGTAGCGTTCATAAACGCGTTCGAACAGTAAACAGAAGGTTCGCGTTCGTGTAGCATTTGATAACGCGTGCGAACGGGACCAGACCTGATGATACAAAATGCATGCACGTTCGAGTAGCGTTTGATAACGCGTTCGAACGATAAACAGAAGGTTCGCGTTCGAGTTGCGTTCGATGACGCGTTCGAACAGGAACTGACAGATTGCATACATTCATATGGTTTTAGATACCGCATTCAAACAGAATCACAATAACGACATATCTAATTACATGGATATTTAAATCATGCATAAAGATTAACATACTAAGGGTTAAATCATGCTTAAATAAATGAATAACGTGCTAACTACATCATGCTAAAATACAAGTTTGGATGAAACAGAATACATGTATCCCTCAAGTGGTATGTGGAGTTGTGTCCCGAGAGTACAGACCGCACTACCGTCCATTTGGATTCGGCTACGGAATTTACGTCCGGTTTTCCATCCGATATACCACAAAAGAGAACACGCATTCCGTTCATCCGGAATTCACATCATGCCTCAACAAAACGACTCTCATGCGAATAGAACTCAATAAAACAATAAAAAAACGAATATAAACTAATGAGAAAAGTGCCCTCAGGTCTAACCTTTTAAATCACCTCTCGGATGTACGGTACACGATCGTCGGAAGGGTGGATGCTCCGCAACTCTTCCGGTTCACTTGTTCACTGCTCTCGTTCGTTGTCTTACTGTTTTGAGTCGTCGTTCTCCGTCTTTTGCTGCTGCTTTTGACTCCAATTCGCTGCCGTTGCTACTGTTTTGCTGCTGTATTTTAGTTACTGTTTTTGGGATGTTTTGGCTACTGTTTTGGGTGTTATTTTCGGTGGTGTTATGGTGTGGTTCGGGGGCTGTTTTATGTGCGTTTTAGGACTGCTGTATGGGCTATTTTGGTGTGAATTAGGGCTGTGAAAGGGGTAGTGCAGTGGGTTACAGATGCGGCAATGGGGGCTATGAGATGGGTTTAGGCGTGAAGGTGATAGATGATGATGGGGGAGGCTTGAGGTTCACGACAATGGGGGAGTTTTGGAGGTCTCTATGTGTGTTGTGGGTTTTGTGTGAGTTGTGTATCTTATGTGTATGAGCTAGGAGAGGGGGTGGTTGGAAGTTCTTTTCTTCTTTTTGTGTAATGGGCGTGAACTAGGAGAGGGTTGATGCCTTGGAGAGGGTTGTTTATATAGAGAATGGCTAGGGCTTCACCTTGTCTCACAAGGAAGGGGATTTGGCATTAAGAGCAAGGATTGATTTGGTGTTGGACAAGGAAAGCAAGGGATTTGATTTGGTTTAAATTAGGAAGGTTGAATACTTGATTGGCTTGGTTTAGGAATACAATATTTTAAGTTAGGAATAATATATATTTGATTGGGAATATAATTGGTTGATTGATTTTAATTAGGTATGCAATTCTTTAATTTGTGTAAGTATCTTATTATTTTGGTAGGTGATTATTTAGATTTTATTTGTAATATTTAATTTGGTATGTGATTTTTAGATTTGTTTTGATTTCACCATGTGTTAAATATGTGTTTTAAGTGGGTTTGGGCGTGTGGGCCAAGGTTTGGGCGAATTGGGCTTAATGTGAGGCTAGCAGCAAAACAAGAATTATCGACATTGTTCGAACGCCTCATCGAACGCGGCACGAACGCCCGCAATCTGTTTGGAGTTCGAACGAATTAACGAACGCAGCACGAACGAAAACAGTGAACCTTGTTTATTCTGAATTTCCCCTTCCGACGTCCGTTTCTCGTGACTTCCGTGACTTAAAAGGTAGTGCTTCCAAATGAGACTCATCATAGGGACTAATATGCTTACAACTTGAGGGTGTTAAACGAATGGGTTGGGATTAAATGAGGTATGCTTGACTTGGGTTTGACAAAACCCAACACGACAAATTATGTGTTGTAAATGACTTTATATGATACCCTTTAGGCCCATAATTTTTGGATAATATGCAAGTGTGATTACAATAATGGTCCGCTTTCAAAATTGGTTTATACTTCACTCTCAATATATCTCCTTCAATTTGTCAATTAATCTCTTTAAAAAATATAAATTTTAAAATATTTTTCTCTCAATATATTTTCATATGATCTCAAATTTAGGGGTGAACATCGATCGGTTTGGTCGGTTAATTATTGATTTTTTAACCAAACCAAAATTATTTAATTAAGTAAATGATCAATCAATTTAACCATATGATGGCACATAATCATTAACTAACCTAACCATTATTTTTCAATTGGTTTTGGTTAATTCGGTTATTAACCAGTCCATAATTTCCACAAATAACAATCGACATTAATACAAATTTAAATTCATCAAAAAGACAAACATATATGTGTTTAACAACAGAAGATAAATTTAAATTCATCAAAAAATAATCCACAACTACACTCAGTAGAGGCAGAGGGTAAAAATTTTAATTTTTCCTTTTAATTAGAAAAATATATAAAGTCAAATTATGGTTTGTAATCGATTAATTGGTCGGTTCGGTTATACAAATCTTATAACATTAATCAAACCGAAAAATCAAAAAAATTAAAAAAATCTTAATCGAAAAAATAGATTTAATCACAGTAACCGAATCATTATAAAAAAAAAAAATTTGATCAGAACGATTCGATTAATCGATTAAAACCGATACTCAAATTTACCCTTACTATCAATTTTTATACCCCTTTGAATTGGGTGGGGTACTTGATCCATACAAAGGCCTTGTAGGCTAGAAAATCAAACTCCACTTGGCCCAATGTAATTGAATCAAGGACCTCTAGCTTTGAGGGCCGATGACTAAAAAATAAGCACTTGAGAAAATATTGTTCAAGACTTAAAGCCTATGTAAAGCAATAATTACAGGAATGTTAACATAAATAAATGAGAGAAAAATATGTGGGTGTTATCTAATTGAGTTGCTAAAAGATTTGAGTTCGAATCTCGCTCATATGAATGGGAAGAAATTGGGTTGATATTAGGCTAAAATAAAATAAAATAATAATAATAATAATAATGAACAGAAAATCTGAACATTTGCGAATTTCGTTATTTTGGCAGCAAAAGAACAATGTAACATTAACAAAGTATAACAAAATAAAAATATATATATATATAATTTAGATATTTCATTTCCTAATCTTCTAAATTATTTGATCACTGATTGTTATATAAAAAAGGAATCAAATAAAATAATGATGTGTAATCACAAAAACAAGAAGTGGCAATCAAAATCTTCTTTCAGTTCCAGCTGCCATCATCACAGTGAGGGCAACCCTCTTGTGCAATATCACTAATCTGAACTCCAGAGTCATAAATAATTCCAGGATTCCAATCAGCTGGAAGAACATTTTGTGCCCAAATCCACTTGCCATCATAGCCTGATGTTACCACAAATCTAAACTGTAATGCCCCATTTGGTACTCTACTTGTATCCCATACTGCCCCATAATTTCTGCTCATGTAACCCCAGTTTGAAGAACCAACCTGCAAATATTGCAACCATAACCCAACTCATCATCGGGTTTTTTTTTTAAATCCGTACAGTCGTTCACACGTTTTAAAATATAATATCTGTTTTTTAAACCATAAACCAACCTGGGCTACATCCATTGCTACAATTTCTGTTTGACCTCCCTGATACAGCACTTTAATTGCCAAGTAATTTGGCTTTTTGCTTGATTCTTCAACACGCACAGCCAAGTTCTGGTTTTTGTATTCACATGGAACCCTGAAAAAATATAAATTAACCCAAATCAGCAAATTCATTTATTTTTATGATTGCTTTATCATATGATATACGATTTGGATTTGGACCGTTATAAGCAATTAATGAGTGCCTGAGATTGTCATAGTGGCAGTTCATGTGGGGCAATATATAATGTTTCTGTTACATTATTTCTAACATGTGGTGTGTGAGAGAAGTTAAAGGAAAAATTGACACTCAATTTTTTTTATTGATGGTCATAACCAAATTTTATTTTTTTTTAATCTAATTTTGAAATAAATTTTTAATATCTTTGGATAGTTTGTAGGATATTGAAGCTATTTAACACTAATTAGATGAAAATTGACTGAAAATAAATAAAAATATTTAATGATATGGACTAAAACTTATTTTTTCAAAATTACAAGAATTAAAGTATTATTATAATAATTTATAAGTTAATTTACTACAGTTTTTTTTAAAAAAAATCGTTGGAAACCCCACCGCCAAACTACTCTTTCCGGTTTTAAGCGGAGCAAGTAAAACCTCCGGCTGTCCCAGACTCTTATAAGAAAGACACTCCCTGAATTCGAACTCAGGACATGAAAATCGGACCCTAAACCCTACACCACCAAACTACCGATACGATTATCTATATAGGGACTAAAATTAAACCATGATGCATTAATGTAATGAAGTTGAATATTGGCTTGCCTCTTGTATTCAACATCGACAACACCAAGTTTCAAAATGTCATGGCCCTTGCCCTGGTTAGCCAAGGCCATGAAAGCTCTGCTACTTATAACAAAAATGTCTGTTTTGTTGTTGTGATTCATATCAGTCACAATCACTCTCGTTCCTCTGCTGCTACATAGAATTGGGTTCTTGCATCTCATCTGACCAAAAATAAATCAAAATTGATTTTTCATAAATTTACAACATATATTTTAACAAATTGAAAGCTAATAAAACTTACTTGAAAGCATGCACCACAACCAGCTCCATTTTTGTAAAGAGAAGGAACACCAGCAGCAAGGTGTCCGCTATTGAAGCCTAATGCCAATGAGCCATACCCACAAGCACCAGCTGCATCAAATGGAAAAAACAAAAAAAAAAACAAAAATTACCCACTAAAATTCTTACAAAAATATCATCTGGGTCAATGCCAAATTTAAAGATTGATGATTTGCTTAGTGCTTACATGAAAGTGAAGAGGCTTTGGAGAAATAAGCAACCTTGGACTGATGCACACAACGATCACAAGCAGTAGCAGAAGAAGATAAGAGAAAGAAGAGAAAGCAAAGAAACAAAGCCATAGCTTAATCAATGAGAAGATTAGATATATTTGAAGAAGCAAATTTGCAAAATGTGACCAGAAAACAAAGGGAATGGCTTGAGCTATATATAGAATTTTTGAAGTGTTTTATGTGGACTACAGGTAAGTAATTCCACAAAAGGCTTTTGACAAATAGTTTTTATACAAATCTTGAGAAGAAAAAAAATGTGTATTTGCGGAAACGAAAATATTAGAGATACATGTAAATTACACAGATGCTTATGTGGTTGGACAATCACTACAAGATTATGGTGATCTTACAGTAGTTTTGTGGTGGCTATTCAGCCAAATAAACATTTGTGTATATATCTATACAAATTGTATGTGTCTGTATCATTGCTCTTGCGGAAACGCGGAGGGACAAAGAGAGATAATAGGGACTTGTCACCGACTCTTTGCCTTCACACCAACAGCTGTGCAGCGAGTGATAACATCAGAATTATGATTTTACTGCATTTTGTAAGTTTGCATATCCATTTGTGATTTCTGTAATTCTGTGTGCGAATTGGAACTCTAGATCATAGAATTTGTAACACATAATTAATGTTGTGGTTTGATTTGTTTATTAATTATTGAATACATTTTTCCTTATAAATTGATTTTTAATAATGAGTTTTATTTATGAGTTCGTAATAATTAGTATCATAACCAACACCGTATTTTTGGGGTGACGTTTGTATTGCGGTCACACTAGTTGGATTATTACAAAATGTAGCATGTGTGGACACCAAGATTGTGGAGCGTGATGAAATTATGTGATTCCCACGGTGGTTAGGTATAGGTTTAACTAGTGCTTTATTAACCTTTGAACACCATTTTTTTGTAAGTATGTTTTTGAAAATGAGTTTTACCTTCTTTTTTTTTTTTTCTAAACTACATAATAAAAATATTAGTTAGTTCGAGATATAAATGTTCCTTTAGTAAATCCGACCACGGTTTCGGTTCGGTTACGGTTCCACATAATTTGAAATCGTAATCTTAAAATTCGATCCGATTCTGATTCGGTTCGGTTTGGAATCAGAACTAAATCGATATTTCCGACTCGATTCCGGTTAGGTCCGATTTCACGATTTCAAAAGGCTAAATTGAGTCCATCTTTATATTTTTAAAATTATGTAACAATCTCAGTTATATAAATGTTCTATTAAAATCTATTTAATCAGCAATTATTTTCATCTATTGCATGTCAGAATTGTTTGAATTTTAAGTTTTATTAAACAGAAATACTTTGTTATCCATGAAAAATTAGTTCCAACAGCTAAGAACATAAGGACAAAGATGTTATGAGTAATTTTAAATTATAGAGACTAATTAAATAATTAGTTGAAACGATAGTGATTAAACGAGCATTTATCCTTAGTTTAGCTAATAAGATCTTGTAATATTCTGAGCCTGGTTTGGCTCATGATTGAGGGGAGTTTTCAAGTTTATAATAGAGGAGGTTGGAGGGTCAAATAAGAAATTAAGATGATAATATTAATACCTAATTAACAAAAAATAATTGACATTTTGTGGATTTCATTAAAGGTGCTTATGTGTATGGTCCCAAGAACAAAAATTAAATATAATTGACATTTGGTGCTGAAGTTGATTGATGATTGCTTGTTAATGAGTGGGAAGATAAGAACAATTCTACACAACAACCTCATAAAGAGTCTCACTTGCGAGAAAATCTTCTATGCAACAGTGGTACCACGTCATCCATGCAACAAGCCAATCATCAACTGGCACGCGTGCTAAAATTTAAAAAACAACTAAAAATTAGGTGAAGAAACTCTACATGTCATTTTTTAATTCGTTTATGGTACCACGTCATCCATACCACCGTTGCACCAAAGAATCTCTCCTCACTTGCCATGCTAAACAAGCAAGAATATCTTAAAATAAAAATTTAACAGCAATCAATTCTTTCCTTCTCAGGATTTGTTAGTCAATTGATCTAATTTAATGTATTTTATCCATTTTGTTCAGTGGAAATAAATCACATCAATTTTTTTTGATACATTTGGTCTATAAATATTACAATCTAATAATTATAATGAATTTAAATACATATATTTATAATTCATCCCCAAAAATCTATCGAAATCAAATTCGAAAATCTATTTCTACAAATATTCGGGAGAAATTTGTCTTCAATCCCAACACGATTATGAAAGAGATAATTGAACCCACTGGGTGGGAATTCAAACACATGCCCCTCAACCAATGTACTACTAGCACATTGGCAATTTTTTTTCGAAGTTAGGAGAATAAAGCAATATTTTTTGATACATTTGGTCTATAGTTATTACCATCTAATATTTACAATGAATTTAAATACATATATTTATAATTCAACCTCAGAAATCTATCGAAATCAAGTTTGAAAATCTATTTCTATAAATATTCCGGAGAAATTTACCTCTAATCTCAACACCGATTATAAAAGAAATAATTAAACCCACTACATCAGTGGAAATTCAAACTCATGCCCCTCAACCAATGGACTACTAGCACATTGGCAATTTTTTTCCGAAGTTAGGAGAATAAAGCAACGGTTGTTTTAGACTTTTAATTTATATTTCTTGAAGTCTAAAAGTCAAAAGCTTGCATATGGTTCATTGTTGATTTGTTGTCTTGGTGGAAACCACTATGTATAGGCTTCGTGTATTTGAAGCTACTGCATCCAGCTACCTTAACATGGTGGGTGGGTGCAACTTTTGGGTCCATCAATGCCCAGCCTTGGCCCTAGCTCACATTTTAAAATATACCATCATTGTTGACATGATCCAATTAATAAGATATTGTCCATTTTAAAATTTATGAGTCTAATTATCCACTATGTATTCCAAGTATTCCAAATACAATGATTGGTAGTTACAAGGAAATCCAAAATAGGCTTAATTTCAGCCTAGCAGACCCTCTCGGCAGACCCTGAAATCAGACCCTCATGTCAGACCCACGCAGCAGACCCTGAGAGCAGAGGCAGACGCTGAGAGCGGAGGCAGACGCTGAGAGCAGAGGCTGACGCTGAGAGCGGAGGCTGACGCTGAAAGCAAAGGCTGGCGAGCATTGGCAGAGGCTGGCGAGCATTGGCAGAGGCTGGCGAGCATTGGCAGAGGCTGATGAGCGGACCCTCACGAGCGGACCCTGAAATCAGCCCAAATCTTCACTATTCCGAGGCTTATTGATTTCAACAATATCCTTAAAACAAATTCGTCCCCTACCGAATGTGCAGTAGAACGTGAGATGATTGTTTCTCAGGATACAACGGAAAACGAACGAGTATGAGCACCACCAAAACCCGTTACCAATGAACCACTAAAGTGTTTGAACTCTTCCCAAACAAAACAATGAAAACCGAGGATGAATGTTTTCCCTTAAAACCGAAAGATGTATGTTATGTATATTTTATGTATTTTTAAAACGAAAATACATCATGCCTTTTTATAGGATAAATAAGATAAGTATGCCATTAATCATATTAATGAGGGACCTTTCGATTGAAGTAACAAATTAATTAATGGAATTAATTAACTGTTAGGGAACTTCAAAGGTTTGGAAAAATAAAGAGACAAGCAAAAATTGGTTGGGCCGAGCCCGCACAATTTGGTCCGGCATTCGTGTACGCAGGACGCGCGGGTGCACACGAGCCAAGCCTGTTCAGATTTTGATTTGCACCCCCCTGCGCGCGCGCGTAAAGAGAGCCTCTATCCTTATAACTCTTACCCATATACATGTGAGTAATCATATATAAAGACATTTTCTCTCTTATAGCTTTCCCATGTGGGACAAGCATATTTTTCTTTATTTTCCAACACCAATGGGTGAACTTTGAGCAACAATTTCTAATTCACCCAAGCACCATTTTAAGCATATGAATATACCATTTCGAACTACTCACGGAGGAGTATCCAAATCATTCAATAACAACCACTAACACGAAGTGGATCATGCTTAAAATTGAGCCTCAAAATGCTTATTCATAAGCATTTTTCCAACAATCCCCCACATGAATGAAATTGGCGAAAAAACGTCAAATAAAATATTTTGACCTAGAAGAGTTCAACGGTTCAACACCTGCATAGGATATGTGGGCCTCAACCTTTGAACCTTCCTTTGTGAAAATATATCTCATTTTCTGGCTGACAGTGGACGCGATGTCATTGAACTGTACTGCCGTTCATGAAAATGGAAAACATATATCACACAGATATTTTACATAACACACAGAGTTCTCATTTTTATGTTCATTTTGGCCATGAACATCAACCTGGTTCTGCAAGAGTTTCTAAGAATTTAGCCCCATACAATTCCCTTTGAAGCGGCCCCACTTCTCTCTCGCATAGGTGATTTCTTATTTAAGAGTATCTCGTAATACTCCGCTCGGATTCCCGACGCATAAGAATCATTAAAAGTCGTTGCTTAACCTCTATCCATACGAGCATCACTGTTTAATTTCATCATAGGAATGGACCAGAGGGTAACCCCCACAGTGAACCAATTATGTCAATTACGAGTGGGTTGTCTCATTGAACCTAGATCTTGGGATCTCTAGTCAACAAGGTTGGGTTTTCCTTCGTAATCAACATTTATCTAACGGGCTTTAGTCTCATTCCCCTCGATGATTTCTCAACTAACTTTCTGTTTAACCCTTTGGTTAGCGGATCCGCAATGTTATCATTTGACTTTACATAGTCAATCGAAATAACTCCAGTAGAGAGTAATTGTCTAACGGTATTATGTCTACGACGTATGTGTCTAGACTTACCATTATACATGTCGTTATGCGCCCTTCCAATTGCAGATTGACTATCGCAATGAATGTAAATTGCTGGCACTGGCTTAGGCCAACTTGGAATATCCTCTAGAAAATTTCGAAGTCATTCTGCTTCTTCAGCACACTTATCTAATGCAATGAATTCTGATTCCATTGTAGATCTGGCTATCACAGTCTGTTTGGAGGATTTCCATGATATAGCTGCACCTGCTAGTGTAAACACATAGCCACTGGTAGACTTTGAGTCTTTCATATCAGATATCCAATTAGCATCACTGTATCCTTCGATTACAGCTGGATATCTATGATAGTGCAACCCATAATTACGAGTAAAACGTAAGTACTAGAGTACTCTTACAATTGATTTCCAGTGATCAACCCCTGAATTACTCGTATATCTGCTGAGCTTGTTTACTGTACAGGCTATATCAGGTCTGGTACAACTCGATAAGTACATCAAACTCCCGATCATTCTAGAGTATTCTACTTGAGATATACTCTCTCCCATATTCTTTGATAGGTGTAGACGCACATCTAAAGGTGTTCTAGCGACAGCAGAATCATCTTTGTTGAATTTACCAAGAATCTTGTCCACATAGTGCGACTGATCAAGAATAAGGCCATCAGGACTTCTCGAGATCTTTATTCCCAGAATGACATCTGCGTGACCCATATCTTTCATGTCAAACTTAGATTTCAGCATATTCTTGGTAGAATTCACCATTTTAACATTACTCTCGATAATCAATATGTCATCAATGTAGAGACATAAAATGACATAGCCAACTTCTGTCTCTCTGACATAAATGCATTTATCACATTCATTGATTGTGAAACCATTTGAAAACATGGTGTCATCAAACTTTTTATGTCATTGTTTCAGAGCTTGATTCAATCCATACAAGGATTTTACTAACTTACAGACTTTCTCTTCTTGTCTTGGAGCTATAAAGCCTTCAGGTTGTTCCATGTAGATTTCTTCATCTAAATCTCCATTTAGAAAAGATGTTTTCACATCCATCTGATGTACCTCAAGATTGCGCAAAGCTGCAACCGCTACTATCATCCTTATGGAATTTATTCTCGTTACAGGAGAATAAGTATCAAAGTAATCAAGACATTCACGTTGTCTGTAACCTTTAATTACAAGTCTTGCTTTGTACTTATCAATTGATCCATCTGCCTTCATTTTCTTTTTGAAAATCCACTTGGACCCTATAGGTTTACATCCTGGAGGAAGATTCACTAACTCCCAGGTGTGGTTTTGTAAGATGGATTCAATTTCACTATTGATGACATCTTTCCACAAAGCACCATCAGCTGACCTTACAACTTCGTTATAGCTTTGAGGATCATTCTCTAGCAAAAATGTCAGAAAATCTGGACCAAATGATTTTTTCGTTCTAGATCTTTTGCTATGTCTTGGTTCAAGTTCAACAACTTGTTGATCCCCTGGAACATTTATGTGTTCTTGGTCCTGACTATCTTCAAGGATAGTCTCAGGTTCCCGTTTGTGCACATTAGAATTCGAATTAGTTTTACAGGGAAAAACATATTCGAAAAAGGATGCATTCCTCGACTCCATGATCGTATTCTTGTGAATATCTTGTATATTAGACTCATGCACAAGAAATCGATAAGCATTACTGTTATGTGCATATCCTATGAGAATGCAATCAACAGTTTTTGGTCCTATCTTCACCTTCTTAGGTGGAGGATTGACTACTTTGGCAAGAAACCCTCACACTCGGAGGAATTTATAGGTGTGGACGCTGGAATTCGGCCGAGGTCCACAATCAGAATTTGTAGGTTGGGGGCATTAGCGATCCTGCAAAACAAAGGTAGAGTGAGCGGGAGCAGACTACCCACCGGTGTGGTGGGTGCCGGGGGCACTCCGACGCTCAAGTCAGTAGTATGAAATGAGCTGTAAATAATAAAAGAACAAGGTCAGAAGTTACCTTGGCTTCTGTTGATTGCCGTGAGGGCGATAGCCGGTGTTTAGAGAGTATGAAGCTTTAGGAGCTCAAGTTTGAGAGCTCTGACCTCCCCCCTTATTTCATGAATTGTGTTGCCATCTTATAGGTAAAGAAAGATAACTTCATTAGTTGGCATGAGTCCCACAACGTGCTCATGTATTTGATGAAAGATCATAGCATGTGGGAATATGCTTGGTGTTAGGAAAAAGAGGGAAGCAGTTGGTATATAATGAGATAGAATTGTCTTGAAGCTATTGGTCTAATTAGAGTCCAATAATTTTGGGTCTTGCATACTGTTAGGCCTTGCATACTGTTGGGTTTAAGACGAAAAGTCGATTTTACCCTTGGGTCCAAATTTGGCCCGTACAGTTTGTCCCCTACTCTCTAAGTCGAGAAGTTCTTGATTTAGAGAATATTTTATACGTGTCGAATGAAACAAGATGTAAAAGTACATGTTGAGAGTGCATAGTTCATGTTACATACGATAGAGAGAATTCAATGTCTTTTAGACTAAGAGTAGTCCAAGTCTTTAACTTGGCTTGACATTTAGCTGTGGGGAATGTCCCCGGTCGATTGAATCAGATGAAAGTTCAAGAAAATCCTCATACTATGGGTCAAAGGACTATAGGAATTTACAATATATTCTGAGCAGATGAAGGGCAGGTCTTCAACTTGACTCTACATGAGCCAATGGGGGATGTCCCCAGTCGACTGAACCAGATGAAGGTCATGATAATCCCCATACTACGGGTCAAAGGACCAGGGGAATTTACATTATCGTCTGACCAGATGAAGGTCAGGTCTTCAACTTGACTCTACATGATCCAATGAGGGATATCCCCGGTCGACTGAACCAGATGAAGGTCAGGATAATCCTCATACTACGGGTCAAAGGACCAGGGGAATTTACAATATATTCTGACCAGATGAATGCCATGTCTTCTATTTGACTCTTCCTGAGTCAAATGGGCATGTTCCATATGGAGGATGTTCCATTGTCTTATGTATCAAGACGACCATACATATTGATAAAGGTACAAGGGAGTCTACAAATACTAGATCTGATGAAAGTCTAAGAAGATTTTATTCTACAACACTTGAAAAAGTACATCAGAGTTTACATTACCCGATGAAGGTCCAAGAAAGTCTACACACTCCACTATACCTAATGAAGGTACATGGGAGTCTACAGATTCCGTATATGATGAAGATCCACAGGGGTCTTCATTCTTCATTCTACATGATCTAATATGAGTCAATGAGGATCTTTACTCTACTAGACCTGAAGAAGGTCTATGAGAGTCTTTCTTTCTCATACTACTAGTTCTGATGAAGGTCCAGATACTACTGTCGAATGGACTATCAAACGGACCTGATGAAGGTCCATAAGGTACAGTTGGATGAACCTAATGATTATCTAGGAGAATCTTCATACTACAAGACCTGATGAAGGTCACGAGACTACTGTCGAATGGACTTGTCGAATGGACTTGATGAAAGTCCAAAGAATGAAATTACTTATTCTCTTGATGAGGATTTATGAGACTACGGTCGAATGGACTTTATGAAAGTCCAAAGAATTCATCACTCACTCTCCTAGACCTGATAAAGGTCCATGAGACTATGGTAGAATGAACTTGGAGAATATCTGTCAAGGTCATTACTCTTCACACTTCTACAATACTACTGTCGAATGAAGTTTGTCGAATGGGCCTGATGAAGGTCCAATAGAATATGGAGATAAACTTGATTAAAGCCATCAATGACACCTCCATTCTACGAGACTACGGTCGAATGGACTTGATGGAAATCCAAGGAGGTCATTACTCACTATCATAGACTTGATAAAGGTCCAAGAGACAAAGGTAGAAAAGACTTTGAAAAATATCTATCAAGGTCATCACTCTTCACACTTCTACGATACTACCGTCGACTGGACTCATCGAATGGACTTGATGGAATTCCAAGGAAGTCATTACTCATTATACTAGACCTGAAGAAGGTCCATGATGCTACAATAGAATGGACTTTGATGAAAGTCATCAAGGTCATATCTACTCTACGAGACTACTGTCGAATGGAACTAATGGACTTAATGAAAGTCCAAGGTCATCATTCATGATTCTACTAGACCTAAGAAAGGTCAAAGAGGTGTCCATTCCTCATACTACAATATACTTGATGAAGGTCCATGAGACTCTTCACTCTACCTGACCTGATGAAGGTCAGGAGACTGCGGTCGAATGAAACTAATGAAGGTCCATGAAGCTCTGGTCGAATGAACTTGATATAAGTCCAACTGAATCTTCATTCTATCTGACCATGAGACTATTGTCGAATGGACTGACAAAGGTCCATAAGACACGGTCGTATAAACCTAATGAATGTCAATGTGAATCTTCACTCTGCTAGACTTGATCTTCATACTACCTAACTTGATAAAGGTTGGTCGATTGGACCTAAATGAGGTCCAAGAAAATTTTCATTCTACCTAACCTGGTCGAATGAACCTGATGAAGGTTCATGAGGATTTTCCAATGCTTTCTAGAGTTTATGGAAATCCATCCATATAGTATCGAGTGTATGATAATCTCCATACGTAGAGTGGAGATAATTATCTTCATATATAGTATGGAATAGATGGATGCCTATCAATGTCATTACTAATTATACAAGACCTGACTAAGCTCAATGATACTACAATAGAATGAACTTTGATGAATGTCACATAAAATTTCCATACTACCTAATCTGATAAAGGTTGGTCGATTGGACCTAAAGGAGATTCAAGAGAGTTCTTCATTCTACTAGGGATGGTAAAAGATTTCTTATGTAGTCTGAAATTAGATTTATTAAATCAACGTAGCATGGAGATGATGACTAACCTTTCATGTCGCCTGAGGAAGAGATTGCAATTTCTCCATGCATCATGGGTCGATGGTCTTTCACCTTGTTGTTTGGGAATTAAATGAGCAAGATGTTTTATCATCCCATGCATGTCGAGTGAAACCTCATGAGATGATACTACAAGTGTTCTTGAAATTAAAATATTTTGGAATAAAGGAATAATTCCATTCGACCATCATCCTGTTGTGTCGAATGGACTTCTCATACGCGCATGTCCAGTTATCATTGAACTTGTTGTGTCAAATGGGATCTTTCCCTTAAGCCTTCACATGTGTGGTGTTGAGTGGCAGACTCACTTAGTGCCAAGCTTTTCATTTGTGTCCTACTGAATGGCGCACATTCACCTAGTGCCGAGATTTTACATACATTATGTCGACTGGCTCACTCTTCTATTGTTATACATTGTTGTTTGGTTGCTTCGTTGAGTGAGAAAGTTGGATCCGTAAATCAATACTCTCAGTTGAATGGATAATGTGGAGATTTATTTTGTGCTTGTCCTTTAGTATATGGATCTGTGTGTATCATTTTGCAATTTTGGTTTTGCACGCTTGGAGGAAGCTACTTCAGTCTATGATGCAGTACCAGGCGACGTATAATAGAGATTGAGCTTTTGCTTTGTCCTTTTGCTAGAGGAGAGTTTTCTCTCTCTATTCACGTGGGATTGGTAGTTTCATACTACTTTTCTCAAATCTGGCGTGTGGGCCAATTAGCTTTTGTTTCTAAATGAATTGGAGGTAGTATGATCTTTTCTCATTTTGAAAAATTCGTCCTCTTTCTTTGTGGACTAGTGTAGGTTTATGATTTGTCCTTATGCGTTTTGGCATTTTGTGGATGGCTTATGTATTTTGGAAGCTAGTGTAAGGCTTTTGTATATGGGTTTTCATTTGGAAGCTAGTGTAAGGCTTTTGTATATGGATTTCTTGGGTGCATATATGATTGTTCACGTGGCTTGAGTATATAACATAATGCTATATTTTGTTATTTTTTTTATAATAAGTATTGTATGCTTTTGTTGAGATTTTTTGAGTGGGCCATTATTTATTTACATGTAGCATGGGGCTTCATGTGCACTATGGGTAGTGAGCTTTTATTTAACTTAACTTTTTTGGTATGGGGTAGTTGGCCTTACTTTATCTCGACTTTGTCAGTTGTGAGGCTTCTTTTGTCGGATGAATTTGCTTCAACAACCACGTGAAGCATGATAGGGATAAAATGGTATCTTGAGCATTGGACAAATTGCAATCCTCTTGGAGCCCTGAATTTTACTTTTTTGCGTCAATGAGCTTCATGCATTACGCATGAGGGATCGCCTCTCATGTGTACTTTCTTAGCAAGTTCCCATGTGATAGCTATGCATAGAGCTTTGTCGAATGCATGTCTACAATACCAAATTACTTGACTCATCATTCCTCTCCCAATTGTCCCATCGATAATTTAATGAAGAAGGGATTAAGGTCCATTAAATTCTTCATTCTACTTTCATGTAGTGTGGAGGAGATGATAAGCCTTTCATGTCCTCTGGAGGGGATGAAAATCATCTTAACGTCGTCTGAAAGAGATGACACTTATTTCATATCGTGTGAAAAAGATTGAGATTCACCTGTGTCATCTGGAGAAGATAACCATCCATTCACGTCGTTTTTCCCGTCGTCTGGAGTGGATGAAATTCTATCAATGTTTAACGGAGAAAATGATAATCTTCTTGAGTTATCCAGAAGTGGTGACAATCCGTCCATGTCGTCTGGATTTGATAGCCATTTATCTTGTTGTATGGAGAGTATGACAATCTTCACATGTAGTGAGAGGTTGATGATGATACTTCTACATAATCTGGATGAGACTATCATTTTGCATGTCGTTTGGAAAAGATGGTCCCCAGATGGTGGATTTTCACTGGACATACTGTTGACTGCTTCTAAGAGATTAGCTTGATAAGATAGTTGGGATGACTAGTAGTCTCGCGCCTGGTTGAAGAAATAATAATGTTCCAGATACTATTGGAGATATTAGTATTGGAGTTTTACATGGCTCAATTTTCATCTTCCATTGATCGTAACTGAATTGTAGAGTGGCTAATTGTGCCACCACCGGGTCTTGTGTCTGTTTGTTGCTTAAATTCATGGATAGTTATGTTTTGTAAGGATTGTAGACTGAGAGGTCTTTATTTGCTATGAATCGCTAAGGCCCCACGGTGGGCGCCAAATTATGGACGCTGGAATTCGGCCGAGGTCCACAATCAGAATTTGTAGGTTGGGGGCATTAGCGATCCTGCAAAACAAAGGTAGAGTGAGCGGGAGCAAACTACCCACCGGTGTGGTGGGTGCCGGGGGCACTCCGACGCTCAAGTCAGTAGTATGAAATGAGCTGTAAATAATAAAAGAACAAGGTCGGAAGTTACCTTGGCTTCTGTTGATTGCCGTGAGGGCGATAGCCGGTGTTTAGAGAGTATAAAGCTTTAGGAGCTCAAGTTTGAGAGCTCTGACCTCCCCCCTTATTTCGTGAATTGTGTTGCCATCTTATAGGTAAAGAAAGATAACTTCATTAGTTGGCATGAGCCCCACAACGTGCTCATGTATTTGATGAAAGATCATAGCATGTGGGAATATGCTTGGTGTTAGGAAAAAGAGGGAAGCGGTTGGTATATAATGAGATAGAATTGTCTTGAAGATATTGGTCTAATTAGAGTCCAATAATTTTGGGTCTTGCATACTGTTAGGCCTTGCATACTGTTGGGTTTAAGATGAAAAGTCGATTTTACCATTGGGTCCAAATTTGGCCCGTACAATAGGAAGGTACCCTTCATTTCCACATTTCATAAGGAGTTTTCCCTACTTCTTTCTGTGGTACTTTATTTAAAAGGTAATTAGCTGATAAAACAGCTTCTCCCTACATATTCTGAGGTAAGCCAGAGCTGATTAACATATCGTTCATCATCTCTTTCAAGGTACGATTCTTCCGTTCCGCAATCCCATTGGATTGAGGTGCATAAGGAGCTGTGGTTTGATGTATGATTCCATTTTGTTCATAAAGTGTTTCAAAATGAAAAACATACTCACCACCACGATCACTTCTTAACTCCTTAATTCTTTTATTCAGTTGGTTCTCAACTTCATTCTTATAGAGAACAAATTTCTCTATAGCTTCGTCCTTACTTTTCATCAAATACACATAGCAAACTCTCGTGCAATCATCAATAAAGGTAATAAAATATTTATTACCGCCTCTCGATTGTATTGAATTAAAATCACATACATCGGTATGAATTAGATCAAGTGGTTCAGAGTTTCTTTCAATACTATGAAAATATGATCTAGTCAGTTTTGCCTCAACACAAGTATCACACTTATGTCTGTTATCAATTTTAAAATTGGGAATGTGATTCATGTTAATTAATTTCCGCAATGAATTAAAATTAACATGTCATAATCTATCATGCCATAGATTAGAGTACTCAACAATATAAGTAGAAGAACTAGCTTTATTGATATTTTTGGGTTTAATAACCATTACATTGAGCTTAAAGAGCCCATCAGTTACATACCATTTTCCCACATACATCCAATTTTTAGTTAAAACTACTTTATCAAACTCGAACACCATCCGGAATCCATGCTTGTTCAGAAGCAATCCAGACACAAGATTCTTCCGTATTTCTGGTACATACAGAACATTGTTCAGAGTCAACTCTTTCCCAGATGTCATTTTGAGAATCACCTTTCTTTGACCTTCAATCTCAGATGTTGCTGAATTGCCCATGTATATTTTTTCCCCATTACCAGCAGGCTCAAATGAAGAAAACATGCTCTTGTCCGAGCACACATGTCGAGTGGCACCAGTATCAATCCACCACTCTCTTGGGTTAGACCCCACCAGATTCACCTCAGAAACCACAGCAGAAAGGTTAATGTCTGAAACATCTTGAGTCATGTTTTCCAGCACATTAGCCTCTTGTTTCTTTTTCTTCTTCGGTAGTCTGCACTCAGAAGACTTGTGACCCATTTTGTCACAGTTGAAGCATCTTCCTTGAAATTTTGATTTCTTGGAAACTCCTCCTTTAGGGCCCATCTTTGACCCTTTGTTTTTGAGGTTATTATTTTTATGGCCATGTTCAACAACATTTTCCTTGGCCTCATGAGATATTCCTCTCTTGTCAGATACTCGGTTATCTTCCTCAATTCTGAGCTTAAGAACCAAATCTTCAATGCTTATTTCTTTTCGCTTGTGCTTTAGATAATTCTTGAAATCTTTCCAACCAGGTGGTAGTTTCTCAATTATCGAGGCTACTTGGAAGGTTTCACTTAAACTCATTCCCTCAGCATGAATTTCTGCTAGAATAATCTACAGTTCTTGTACTTGGCTTATCACAGTTTTGGAATCCACCATCTTAAAATCTATGAATCGGTCTACGATAAATTTCTTAGTACCGGCATCCTCAGTTTTATATTTCCGATCTAAAGATTCCCAAAGCCCTTTTGCTATTTTCATTCCGGTGTACACACCGTACAATGAATCACTTAGCCCATTCATCACATAATTCCTACATAGGAATTCAGAATGTTTCCAAGCGTCGATCACACTGATCACTTGGATGTCAATCTCACCCTCCGTAGGTACATGAGCATCTTCCTTTAGGAACTTCGCAAGGTTCAACGTGGTCAAGTAAAAGAACATCTTCTGTTGCCACCTTTTGAAATTCTGACAGTGAATTTTTCAGGTTTTTCAGCAACAGAATTGACATGGCTCACATGTCTAACAGGTTGACTAGCCATAGAGGTAGCAACACCTTGGCCAGCCTCAGAGGCTGCCAGATTAAGCCCAGAGGCTGAAGCATGTTGGCCAGCCGAAGAGGCTGCCACATTTGGATCAACTGTGTTTGGACTGATTTCCATATCCACATAATGAATTTTGTTTTAAGACTGTATTACAAGTATTCCAAATTCAATGATTGGTAGTTATAAGGAAATCCAAAATAGGCTTAATTTCAGCCTAGCAGACCCTCTCGACAGACCCTGAAATCAGACCCTCACGTCAGACCCACGCAGCAGACCCTGAGAGTAGAGGCAGATGCTGAGAGCGGAGGCAGACGCTGAGAGCAGAGGCTGACACTGAGAGCGGAGGCAGAAGGTCTGAGAGCAGAGGCTGGCGAGCAGGGGCAGAGGCTGGCGAGCGGAGGCAGAGGCTGATGAGCGGACCCTCACGAGCGGACCCTGAAATCAGCCCAAATCTTCACTATTCCGAGGCTTGTTGATTTCAACAATATCCTTAAAAAAAATTCGTCCCCTACCGAAGGTGCAGTGGAACGTGAGACGATTGTTTCCCAGGATACAACGGAAAAAGAACGAGTATGGGCACCACCAAAACCTGTTACCAACGAACCACTAAAGTGTTTGAACTCTTCCCAAACAAAACAATGAAAACCGAGGATGAATGTTTTCCCTTAAAACCGAAAGCTGTATGTTATGTATATTTTATGTATTTTTAAAACGAAAATACAACATGTCTTTTTATAGGATAAATAAGATAAGTATGCCATTAATCATATTAATGAGGGAATTTTCGATTGAAGTAATAAATTAATTAATGGAATTAATTAACTGTTAGGGAACTTCAAAGGTTTGGAAAAATAAAGAGACAAGCAAAAATTGGTTGGGCCGAGCCCACATAATTTGGTCCGGCATTCGTGTACGCATGACGCGCGGGTGCACACGAGCCAAGCCTGTTCGGATTTTGATTTGCACCCCCTGCGCGCGCACGTAGAGAGAGCCTCTATCCTTATAACTCTTACCCATATACATGCGAGTAATCATATATAAAGACATTTTCTCTCTTATAGCTTTCCCATGTGGGACAAGCACATTTTTCTTTATTTTCCAACATCAATGGGTGAACTTTGAGCAACAATTTCTCATTCACCCAAGCACCATTTTAAGCATATGAATATACCATTTCGAACTACTCACGGAGGAGTATCCAAATCATTCAATAACAACCACTAACACGAAGTGGATCATGCTTAAAATTGAGCCTCAAAATGCTTATTCATAAGCATTTTTCCAACACATTCAATCATCACGGTTTTATTTTTGACGTGAATTTGCAATTTCATTTAAAAGGCATCTATCAAAAAAAAAACCCTCTAATTTTAATCAAAAGTGTTCCAGTTGCGAGTTGATTTTAATACCAAGAATGATGACCTAATCCAACTATTAAAATATTATCTACTTTATAATTATGTCAGCCCCGCAATGAGTATATCTTCCTCATAGTTATGTTCTTGGCGTGTATTGCAAGTCCGTGAGAAGGCATTCAAATTAATTGAGAGGCTCAAAATTTATAACCACGTCCACATTATATTTTTCAAGTTACTTAAGATATTACAAATAACATCATGTTCTCATCTCAAAATAAAATAATAAAAGATTAAATTTTAAACATTTTATTAAATTTTGAACTTAGTATAATATAATCGGTAATTAAATCTCTCCCCAGTTATGTGAGAAAAAATCGAATCTCGGATTTTTTAATCAACACAAGATTTTACTAACCCAACCATTATTTTGACATTTAATACTTTAACCTTTTTTTTTGTTTATTGTGTTATTATTTTGATATTTTTATGTTATAAAATTAACATTTCATATCATCACTTTCAAGTCAAGCAAATCTCTTTCAAAAAGATAGCAAACACTACACAGAATCAAAAAAAACCCATGTGTAGGAAAATAAAACCAAGCTGCATGGAGAATAATTGTTGTCAATTTTTATATAATGCATGATGGTTGTATCAATAAAAATCATAATATATGTCATTTAATTCTCTATTGTACACAAGCTTGGTCACTTGGTGTCTAATGTTAATATATAATACCACCAAATTATTTCCAACTAAAAATATATTGAATAACAAATTGTATGTAATTGTAAAGCCAATAATGTTTGTTGATGATGATGGGGCAACTAAAATTTTATGGCCACTATTAGAATACCTGCATATCCATGGGCAAATAATTTCTTTCTTTTTTTAAAAAAAAAAAAATATCACTTTTGGATCGCTTTTAGATGAGCCCAAATTTTATATATGTATGATTATGATGTATCATCATAACAAAGATTTCAAAAGCTTAAGCTTGCACGTAAGTATTTTTTTTTTTTTTTTTTTTTGAAATTGTTAGAAATTTCACCATTAAATTACTCTTTTCGAATTTAAGTGGAGCTGATAAAATCTCCGACTATCATATATTCTTACAAAAAAAAAAAAAAAAAACACAAGCCAGACCCATTAGGCACACAAGCTTTGTTGGTAGAGTGAAGTCACAAGGAAATCATCAATCCTCCCCATGAAGTGCAATTATGCACTGATTTGATTTGGGAACAAATAAGGGATTTTGAATGTGGGAAATAAAACAAATTTTGATAAATATATCCCATAATCCATATTAAAATCATATTAAAATTCAATTAGTTTTACATTGATTTCTAAGATGGACAATTTTTCTCTATCTATATTTGAAGAAACCATAAAAAAAAATAATGAAATAATGATTTAAAATAAAACATAATAACATCAAAAGATGTATTTTATATAACCGATTCCACGAGAAAAGACTACGTTGAATTTACTTTGATTATATCCTATGAGATGCCAGAATTGCCCTTTTGAAGAACACCTTAGGCAGACAGATGTTCCCAATGGCTTGAGTACGTTATAAGAAACACTGAACATGATGAATGAAATGTGTTGGCTTCCAAGAAACAAAGAGAAAAATGATATAAAATGTTCCCTAAACAAGTATTAAAGCCCTTGAAATGAAAATTTAATTTACATAATTTATCTCAATACATTTTATAACATATCATACATTCAAAAATATCGAGGGGTCTCACACAATTAACAAGCCCCCACTCCAATACAATACAATTGATTCTCAAACTAGCTTAGCTTTTGCAAGCTTCTCCACCACATTCAAAAGAGAGGAGTTACCTTCACAAGCTTCTCTTAATAACTCATATCTCTTCTCAACATCGGTTGATGGCAGTGATGAGCCTCCATTTCGCTCAAGCATTTGCAATGTCGACAGTTGGTTATCTCGTATAAGATCCAACATCATTCTCTGTAAAAAAAAATTAATCAAAATTAACTATGTAGCATCTTATGTATCTGTACATTTGGTTTCTTGAATCTTGACCGACTCTTTCAAGGTGCTCAAAAAATTTGCATACCTCATGTCGTTGCTGGCGGGAGTAGTCCCGCAGAAGAGATTTTACAAGCTTATTCCGTAGTGTTAACTTGTCGCCCGCATGAGAGAGGAATATAAAAGATGAAAGGTGGTGAAGGACTAGCGTATATGCCATTGATCCTCGTGTTGCAGCCCTGTCAAGAGCACCAGCAGTCCAAGACTTCACATAAGCTTCCAAAATTTCTTCATTATCCTGCACAGGAACCAATCTTTAGTATTTTCATGAACGTACTTCCTATTATCATTCTCAAATGGAATCTTGTAAATAACTCGAAATGAAAGTTTATGACTAGAGTTTGCAGATAAAGATAGGAGCACGACATGCTAATAGAAGCATACCTGTAAAACAAGGAAATTTGTAAATTTAGCAATAAAAGAAGTCATACCTCAATTGGTTGAAGGTAACCTTCAGGCTCAGCAACACATTCATCTAGAGGTGGCAGAAGTTCAAAAGCACGAACATTATGAAGTGCATTCCAGGCAGCTAGCCGGACAGGAGCTTCAACGCATTGGTGTAAATAAACAGCAACTTGCCGGCTATATACCAAATCACCATAAGATATAGCAGCAAACTGATCTACAAGAGTTTCTACAAATATTGAATAACTCTCATAAACTTCTGATTGAAACCTCAGAAGCTCTACATTGCAGTTCTTTCCAGTTTCAGGTAAAAAATTCACATTTTTCTCCAAATTGTGCTCAACGAGCCTACATGTCCATGCTTCATGCAATAACAGTCCATAGTGCTTCTGTAAAGCTTCAAATATATCTCTACTCTTCTCTTCTTGAAGCACACCCATTCCAGCCAGTAGTGTCACAGATAAAGAATGCAATTTCCAAAATAATGGTACACTCTGAACAGAGGAGGGGACTTTAGAGGATAGCAATGAGGCCATAGCTTCAATTCCAAGAAGAAAGAAAAGTCCAGCTTTTGCAAACTCGAGCACATTGCAGTCCTGAACCATCATCTTGGGAAAATTTTGAAGACGGCCATGGTAGCCATCAGAGATGGTTGAGATTGGACTGAGAAACCAATGCATGGGAAGGGGCAACCTCTGGTGAGCCCACTCCACTGCCAAAGAACTGCAGCAATGATCTTGACCTGTAATATTTGATTGGTCTGACTCTTCAGGTATGGTGTCCAGAGAAGCACTACCCTTCTTAAATGTTCTATTGCCATAGCTACTATTTCTGTCAACGGCTTTGGATTTTCTCTTAATGCCCAACCATCTACTTTTGAAGTGAGAAGTTAATGTTTTGCTGAAGTGCAGGTACTCCTCTTCTTTAAATTCCCACCCAAATAATTTCATTTTCTCTTTAGACAAGAGAAAACGGCGAGCAAAGTTATCTAGGGACTTCAGAACAGGGACTTGAAGCAAAATATCGAATGCCTTATCTACAATAACCCTATCCCTTGGTCCAGCAGATAAACATATTCCTAAGGCAGAATGAACAATATGTACTTCAAAATTCATCTCATCATCTGTCGAGAACTTGGAGACAGGCTCCATTTTATTGATTTCAAGCAAGTCAATGAGCAAACGTGCATCTGTTTGTGCCAACAAAACAGTTGTGGACCAAAACCCTCCACCAGAAGCGCCCCAGCCAAGTCCCAAACCAGGAGCAGGGCCACCTCTACCAAACATTTCAATGGACTGCTGAAAGTGACACTCTGATGTAAACAACTCCACAAAAATCTTCAGCAACCATCGCAAGTCAACCAGAGACCACTCAAGTATCCCCTCCTCAAGTATTTTTTCTTCTTTAGAGAAACTGCACCCTTGGGAAGTAGGATAAGTAATCCCGGGCTTGGCCAACCGGATCAAGTGATCAATAGAGACAATGAACCGAACTAGTCCATGAAGGCAAGACACAGATGCCAAGGATGTTTCATATTCATTTTGTTGTCTGAAATGACATAGCTCCATGATAAAAGAGCAGCCAGGAGCACTATGACTTCCATATTCTTTCTCATTTTTATCCAAGGAACTCAAAAACCCATTCTTAATCATTTCCAGTCCAACCTTGGGAACAAATTCTGGTAACCAAGGCAAATGCTGGCCACTTCCAAGCAAGTTTATGCCGTCCACTGGGATCACCCTCTCAAGAACTCTTGTAAGAAAAAGCATGATGGCAGAATACACCCACAACAAGGGAGAAACAGACAAGTCTTGAAAAACAAACTGACTCCTGATTCCTTCATGCCTGTCAAAGTATTTAGACACAAGTAGATTATTCTTCAAAGCTAACCACTTAACCGCGGAATCAAGCATTGGGGCAACATGAGTCCAAGACCAGGTTTCCATATCAGCACACACTGGATGCTCCTGAGAATTGAGGTTTGGAAGTCGCATAGCCAAAGCCTCGAGAACAAGGTAGGCGTCTGCTGAGATGGAAGCAAATTCACTCAGGACATTATTCTCAATCACTTTTTCAATTGAAGGTGGATTTAACCATAAACATAAAGCAGGAAAGATATCCGGGAAGTATGATAGACAATAGCCACGCTGAATGCAGACCCTCCAAAACCGAAGTTGTTCAACCATCAAGCCAGATGACATTACACATTTTTCCCTTCCCAACTTTACCCATTGCTCAAGGGATGAAAAAGATCGATATAAATGCCATGTCATAGCCTGGAAAAACCCATTTTTTATGAACTCCATGCAAATCTCCTTGTCAGACCGAGCCAACACCTTTTTCACAACAATAATAGAAACAATACATATATAAGTTAAACTTGTACACAGCCAAGTTTAGAACCATCCAATAACTAATTAGGTTTAAATAAAAAGAAAAGTCACACCATGTCATTCTTTATGTTGGCATTATTTTTAGAATACAGGATATTTTGAACTCCAAAAAAGAATAACATATAATAAACCTACCTTTAAGAGGCAAACAGATTTGATCTTAGAAGGTAGAACTTCGGCACTGTTGTCAATGGTAAATCTGTGAACAACTGTTTCGACAAGCCTTTCGCACTTCGTAATTGCATTTGCACAGACTGGCGAATGCCTTGCTATAGCAATAAGTATAGAAATTACAATGTCTTCTTCCAAAGCCCCTGTAGGGCATGTCTGAAACCAGTTATATTAGCTTACATTAGGAACTATAGAATCAAGTAAATCAAATGACGAAGGATAGATAAATAAATAGTTAAATAGAAGTATCACCAAAGTCATAAAAGCGTTCAGTTATCCAAGACAAGCATAAAAATTGGTAGGGAGAAATAAGAGTGTGAACGTGTGGAGTACTAATTCTCATTTACACATCTTGCACTGAAAACCATTAATAATCAACAGAAGGTTATGTGGCTTCCCAGATTCAAGAGATGTATTTCGGTAAAATCATGCTCACCTCTAATAGATAGAGAAGCTTAGGAAGAATTCCCATCCTAACCAAACCTGCAGTAAAATCTTGTCCAGCAACAGCAATATCATCCTGAATTGTATGCTTCCCATCAGTCTCGTCGTACATGGTCTCACTGAGTAGAAGAATATTAGAAGGTTTGGCACTGTACTTCCAGTATCCACCGCGAAGAAAACCAAGAGCAATTTCCGGTTTACTGCGGAATACAGGAGCAGTATAGATGTCCTTCCCATAAGTTCCTAATTTCTGAAGCACAATACACATCAAGATTTTCCTCAGAATCATGTTTATACGAGGGTGTGCCAAAAATAATTAAGATAAAACTTTACCTCTGAGATATCAAAGAAGTGCTCATTCAAGTCACTGCTCAGAGCGCACCGAACAACTTTGAGACATTCTAAAACCACAGAATTGTGGTTATCATCAAGTGACATCCTACAAGAAGAAACATACTAAATCATGAATTCATGACCTATAAAATCACGAAAGATTTGAGACTTCAAAAGGGGCAGAAAAATCTTGAAGCCAACTGAGTCAGCAGCAATTGAATTACGAATTTTATATGTTTGCAGATTCTTTTAATAACAGCAAGGAACACAGTCAAGAAAAGAATTATAAGTTGTAAATGATAGGAAGATAACAAAGTCAGTGGAAACCAGCAAAAGAAGCCTTTGAATGCATTCTACCTCAATGATAAAACCAGTTCAGGTTCTGGGCCAAGTGCATAAGCCCAAATAGCCTCCCAGTCAGTAGATTTGTCAACTTTATTATCATAGCTCAAGGTATGCTTGACTAGATTTCGATAGATATTGTGTACTGCCTTATCAAGCACAGAATGAAGGAGCTTCAATCCAAGGCTCCGTTGTCCAGGAATCTGAAACAATCAAAATCAGGAACTAGTAATACACTATGGTTGAGGCTATTTGAACCCATGACATTACTCACTATACACATTTTTTTAATGCATGAAAAAGTGGGCACACTTCAAAAACTTCTGGCAAACTTCGGAATTGGACCCTACAAATGAAATTATCCCAGTACAAGTGGCCATAAGCTTTATAGATGACCCCGGACCAACCCGATCTGGTGTCCCGAAACATGAGGTCCTTTACAATGCAGCAAAACGTGACTAGCGGCTAGCAGCAAAGGTGGCTTTGCCGCAAATGCGGAAAAATGGCCTGCGGCACAACTCCAATACTAGTGGAAATGCATGTAGTCGCAGAAAATTGGTGTGACTTGATGCGAACATGAGTAGATATGAACTCCGCCCATGACACTGCCAAACTGAAGATTGTCCGTGATTTCATTGGGGCTTGAGATATAGGTGTATGGTGTTTGAGTTTCCACATTTATGGTGTCAATGTTTCTACGTTTACCTAATTAACTTTGTGTACGGTGAAATGAAAACATGTTGGCGGTTATAACATATAACTGAGGAAACATGTTTGCCTATGGTGATAAGTGATGAATCTGAAAATCAAATTATCTTTCTGTCAGTGTTTCTTCCTTCCTTCTAAGTTCTAATTGGATGGATGTGAAATGAATTTGAGTTGAATGCCATAAAACATTGCAAATTTTTGAGATTATAACTTTTTAAATTGAATTTCGAAACAAAGTTTGATCTGTTCAGATTTTCACTTTGACTTAATCTTTATATTAACATGTGAACTATGAATAAAAATATCAATTAATTGAGAACAAGATATGGACGAAAAAAAGAAGAAGAAGAAATGAACAAGATATAAGAATCATAGAATTAGCAAGAAGATACAATAAACTTACCGCACTCCTACTAAGAGACACGGCTTCTTTGATTGTGTAACCTGCGGCACCAGGGTCGCCATCAGTGCTTAGGTAATCACGACCACCAACATTATCAGCACTAAGCTTGTTTTGAGCGTACGCATCACCTGTAACAAAACATACATGGTAATTGAAGATGAATGATCAGATTCTATATTACCATATCTTATCCCTCAGACAAGTGCAAGATCAGTTGCATAGCCAATTTATAGACAGCAAAAAGAAAGAAAAAAAGCTACTAACTTCGTCACCTTTTTAACCAAGGAACAAAGTGTTCAACAGAAACCCAGAAAAACACAAAGGAGAAGTATGGATCCAAACCCTTGTGGCATTCCAAACATTTTCAATGTATGTATTTTCATTTTGTTTGACTGATTTAAATCATGATCAGAAATGTACATTTTTTACATGGTGAATGGAAGAGTACTGCTCGGTTAAATTGATAAATTGTCTACTTAGTATGGCTTCTAATAGAGGTAAACTTTTAATATTAAAATTTCTTTTTAAAATTTTTGGTGGTATTTGGTTGCATTTTGAGTAGAACTTTTGAGGATTAAAAAAACTATTTTGACTAACTAGCAAAAACTCATAATTTTGGCTTTTAGGAGTAAAGATTGGAAAGCTTTTTTAAAAAATTAAATTATCTAGAATACCCTTATTTAATTTCACAATATTATTTCATTTCTTTCATAACATAATGTTAAAAAAAACTTGTCTAATAAAGTAAAATTTTTAATAAAACTCTCACTCACAACCAAACATTTTTTTTCTGAAATCGTTGGAAACCCTATTGCCAAACCACCCCTTCTGGGCTTAAGCGGAGCAGATAAAACCCCCGGTTGTCCCAAACTCTTACAAGAAACGCACTCCCTGGATTCGAACCCAGGACCTCAAGGTCAGATCCTGAACCCAACATCACCAAGCCACACCCCTTGGGGACCACAAGCAAACACTTAAAAACTTTTTATCAAAAACTCTACTTCTAAAAGTTGTATTAGTAAAAGCTCTACTTGAAAAAACTCTATTTGAAAAGCTATACCAAATAGAGCCTAAATGGTACATATACTTGAAAAAAAACTACAATTCTTAGGCATGTAAAATATGTATACAAAATGTCATCGACAAGAACTAAACATGTGCAGCATGAAGATTAACAAGAAAACAAACTAGGATTACCAGTCTCAGATTTTGGGACAAAATAATCCGAAATAACAGATCCGTCCAAGGAAAACCTTAATTCACGAACAGCCTCTACTCTCTTGCTCCAAGCATTCCACGAAAAGCTACCAAATTTGCCTAGATTTTTTACAACATTGTCTTGACCACTTTGTGAAGGAGAGTTACCCCCCAAAAGTTTGTATCCTAAAGCATTTCGACTCTCATTTACAGCATTATGTGGTTTAACGATGTTGCTAGCATTAACTGAGCTTGCATCCTTTTGCTTCAACTTTTTTTCACCCCGCTTTTTCAGTAAATTTAGTAAAGCGGGGTTCATCTTCTCCATTATCTCAGCTTGTGCTTGAGCAATCTCATCAGGAGACATGCTCTGCAACCGGGCACGATTCTCTACATCTATCTCACTCGCAAGAGACATGGATTCATGTCCATTTCCAATGTTACTGGACCTAACTGTATCCATTTTCTCAAAATGTGCTTCTGCAAAACTATCACGGGACATTCTTTCCACACCAAGTTGGCTGTTTATGGACGTGATATTTGAGCTTTTGCCTTCCACACTCTCTGATAAATTAAGTTTAGCACTTCTATCTAATTCCATGTCAACACCTGAACCCCTAGTCACTGCCTCTTTAGCTTTATTCACAGTTAATCGCTTATTCGAATCAATGTCAACATCCATTTCCATGGGAAAAGATACATCTAAATCAACTGAGGATCGATCACAATTCTTGATTTCTTTTTCATTCTTCATATGTTTTCCAGTTTTTGCAATGGGTGATGAGACATTTGAATCATGATTCAGAATTTGGTCTTTCCAGTTTCTAAATTCTAAACCTTTTCTCTCTTTCCTCTCCACTGCATTAGCAAAAGCTGCAAATGATTGAACATCAAAGTCGTCATCATCTTTTACTTCATCATTATCATCATCTTTGCTCTTATAACTGTCTATTGGATCCCAATGCTGCAAAATCATATTCTAAAATCAGAATCAAATACAATTTTTTTTTTTTTTTTTTTTAAAAAGCACCTTTAGCATTACAAAAACGAAAGCAACTTGGTTAAAAACTACAAGCGCTAGATAATAAGATCATAAATATTTTTTAAAAAAAAATACATAAATAAAACGGAATTATTGGCTTACGGGACCGTGGGAGCGGTGGCGGGCGACGGGGAAAGGCAAAACGGTGAGTTTTGGGGCTGGTGTAGGAGAAATAGGCTTGTTTTGAGGCTTAGCGGAGTCGGAGATGCCCTTTTCGATTATACTACCAACTATGTGAAACGCACCGTCTTCACTGATTTGAAGCTCGTTGGTTGCGAATGACTTCTGGCTCGACGAGGAATCGCTTTTGCCCTGTTGCCTCTTCTCCATTAGTTCCAGGGTTTTGAAAATAAAACTTTCACTTCACTGCAAGTTTTATTTATTTATTTAATATATCAGATTTATATCAAATAAATAAATTATGAAAAGACATTTATACCCCTTTTTATAAGAATTCTTTTTATAACATTAGTGAAATTTGTTTTCCTTGTTCATGGCAGACTGGTGACAGCTCCGAAAAGACCTCCGAGGCCTAATCGCCGAACGCCTGGAAATCACCTTCGACCTCTTCCGATGACGCCACGTGGTGGTCCTCCAGTTTCACCAAGCCGTCTCACCGGCCAATTCCCGCTCCTTCCAAACGGAAACAACGCTAAAAAGTGCAAGGGTGATCAGGGAATGCTCGCTGTTCTCTGTGGGCATCGTGTTTCGTTTCTGTGTTCTTGCCTGGCCAGGGTAATGTCTCTCTACCTATCAGCAAATTCTGCAGGACTTGTTGTTGCTAGACTGATTAGTCGTTATTTTAGTTATATTTTTCTTTTATATTATTGAGTTTCCTGTTTCCGGAAACTCAAATCTTTTGTTTTTACTGAACTGGAACCATGGCTGTAAATCATGTTTAATTTTCATATTTTACTCATGACTGCTGTAGAAAAAGAAAAACTTCTGGTAGGATTTGGTACGAATTTGTCAATACTAACCTCCGCTAGTTTTTTTAATAAATTATTAAATTCACATCGTGTCCGGGTGCAGTTTTTAGTTTCCATTACCAAATCCAGAGAATTATACCTATTACCAAATATATTTGTTTTAATTTAATATATATGTTTTAAATTAAATTTGGAGCTGAAACAAATAATAAAGAGCAAAGAACTTATTCTTAATGGATTTTGATTCAGCTGAATATCAATATTTAATAAACATAATAAATATTCCAACGATAAAATACCACCAAATATTTAATAAACATTGTTCAGATATTTTGATGGGTACGATAAACTATTAGGTTTTATGTTGACAAAAGATAAAATAGATACTGTGAGCTATTAGGTAATAGGTTTTCATTCTTAAATGGTTAGACAAAATGAAGTGTTTTGGTGATTTAAAAAATTATTGATTTAAATTAAAAAATAAGCTTACGGGTTTGACAGATACTTGTTGCGGGTATTTGTTGGTATTAGTCTTTACCAACCCGAACCACATCCGTAACGTTTTTTTCTAAAAAAAAAAAACAAAAATTATCAAACCCGTTAAAATATTTATCAAATCATACCCATATCGGATGGATACCAACGAATTTGCGAGTAAAATTGTCATCCCTATTTTGTGCATGTTCTCTTTTGAAATTATGTATTGTTGGGCAAGAAAAAATGTAGGGTTGAAAGAGGAATTTAATCTTATAGCAGAGAGGTTAGAACTATAATAACATCAGATAATATCATAACAGAAGCATAATCTTCTTAACTTGAGTACCGCCTAACAAAAAACCATGATCAGAACTTTTTGATCATGATATTCCTACTGCTAAACAATAGACATATACATGATTCATTAATCAAATTATATCCCCAGAAAGCCACAATCCTACTAAACATCAGTGCAACTCCTCTGATGGTTCTAAAAGAATACTGCATCACTTCTCGTCAATCTCGTTCTGGAGCATCTCTGGAAATTCGTCTTGTGCTTAGGTTCCCAGCATAAGACCATACCCTCTTGAATTCAGCTGGACATGGTTTCTCTAACTTCCTGTCAGATGCCTCCTTACTGGTCCTCTTCTGAGAGGGCGGTGCCCTTCCTGGGCTTCCACCCGAAGGAGTTGAAGAACAGAAGGTTGGGGTTGCAAATGGAGAGGCATACGAGGTGTGTTGGATCGAGAAGGGGCTGGGGGACATGCGCTTCTGGATAGGAAGACTGCTCAAACCTCCTCTGCTGAATAAAGAGGCCGATTCAGAGGCAGCTGATCTCTTCGTTGCATCATCAGCAAAAAGCACATCGTCTATTCTTGACATAATGTTGAATGCCAAGCTCTCCATCACCCTTGAGTAGCTTTCAAGAATCGACTGCCCTATATCCTGACAGAAAAATGAACAAGTTTACTAAAACATTGTTACAAAAGCATGTATTCTGATTATTTCTTCATTTGGTCTTCTATTCGATAAAGGAATGCAAATGACAAAACAATCAAGTACTGCCAAGGGGTCCTTCAAGTAAAAAAAAAGGTGGAAATTATTTCTTCATATGTGTGCCAGTACTAGCACAAGTCTCGACTGCTGGTATTAAGGGGAAAACAAAGAGGCAACAGAAGCAAAGGCAGGACCAACACAGAACCATTCTTAAGTTACAGGTGGGAGATCTACATGCAATAAAGTTGCCTAAGTTTGTCTCAGCTCTCACATTTTAAGAAAATTCTAATTTTTCTTCACCAAACATTGTCCGTCCAATATATTGTTATAAATTGTATTATATGTTAAATAATAAGTGGTCAGTTGTATTTAATATTTAAAAAGGTCGGCATTCCATACCTTGTTGTACTGAATCTTGTTCATATCCAATGCAGTCTGGGGGAGGCTAGGAAATCGACGTCTTAGGCTCTGCAAGATGGTCTCACCTCGATTGGCCAGAGAATGATTCTTATCAGAGCCAGCAACAAGGCCCTTGACCTTGCCACCCAATGATGAGCGCTTAGATTTCAAGTGACTTGAATGTTTTCTCTGATCTTTCTGCTTCCAAACATGCACTGCTGCCTCAATTCTGTTAGCTATTTCCAAAATGTGATGTTCTGATGACAAATCAAGGCAATCAAGAAGACACTCTGGCGAGAACTGATCACCAGTTATGTAGCGATAGTTGATATCACCAAGACAAATTTTTCCATTCTGATGGCAATTCAATTAAGGAAGAAAAAAGTTAAAAAAATAATCCACTTATCAGAGTTCAACATATATATTTCAGACTCAAAGCAGATGCTGAGACCAGCATCATGTTTGAATCATGCTATAATTGTAAACATAATGTCCAACACAGACACCGATACCTTGGGCAAGGTTTCCAAGTATGCAGTTGGTATCTCCATCTCTGCAAGCACACTACTATTAATAGCCATGGCTGCCTTCAGTATCTGATTTGTGCAATCCCTACATTGCTGCAACTTTTTTCTTGCATCCTCAGACAACCCATTTTGTGGCACTTTCGGACAAGGCAACCACCACTTCTCTTCATGCCTAACTGACTAGACCCGGCCGGCGGTTCGGTTCTGGTTCGGAACCGAACCGAACTGGCCGGTTTCCGGTTCCACAGGGGTTGAACCGGAACCTTGAACCAAACCGGAACCGACCGGCTCGGCTCCGAACTTTTTTTTTTAAAAATTTCGAAAATAAATTTAAATAAATAAAATTATTACATGAAGAACTTGAGCTTAAATTTTTAAAAATTTAAGTTGCCTACGTATCCTCCAGGGGTGAGAGGAATCAAAGCTCATGTAGTTCCATTACAATTTTAAAACATTTCCCCTTTGTAAATTTACAATTTTACAATTATCAATCATCATTATCAGTTGATCCTTCAGCTCCGGTTCCGCTTGCACTTGTTGTTGCAGATGCATTATCGAACAAATCTTCAAAATCATCGGGGGCATCTTCTTGTTGTCTCAGATCAGCTCGAGTCTAATCATCCACACAAGCTGTTGCTTCTAGAGTGCTTGGATGTAATGAAGATCGTCTAGCTTCTAATATATTGCCTCCCATGCTGAAGGCTTGCTCAACCGCAACGGTGGAAATAGGTGCTGCCAATATCTCTTTAGCAATAATTGATAAAACATGATATATATTTTGATGTCGGTTCCACCAGTCAAGAATTTTAAAATTTTTACTAACTAAACTTCAGTAGGAAACTCGAAATTTGTAGATAAATAATTATCTAATTCGGGGTTATTAGTTGTCGTATCCCTAGCTTTTTTATTTCGTTGCAATAACCAACGATCCCATGCACTAAGTCTTGTTTGAATTACCGGTTCGCTACTACTAGATTCATCTAATGTTCCTAAGTTATATCTTACAATATAATCATTAAATAACTCAATTAAATCATTTCCTAATTTCATCATTATTCTTGTAATATCAATTTCATCTAATATTCCTAAATAACCATAGTATGCTTGTAAAGCACCATTCAAACCTTCTAATTTAAATCTAGGATCAAAAACAGCAGCAATAAGATAAAGTAAAGGAATGTCTCTAAAATAATTCAACAATTTTAACTTCATAATAATAATGACTTCTAGCAAAACAATATCATTAGGATCGCTACTTTCAGCATGTTCATCGAGAGCACCAACAATATTCAAACTTTCAAGAAGAAATAAATGTGTTGTTGGATAATAAATACCGCTAAAAGTTAAAGTAGTTTCATTAAAAACTTTTAAAATATCTAAAATGTTTTCACAAATATCTCATTGACTAGGATAAAATGTGACATTTTGAACATGTTGAGAAAAAAACTACATAATGCATCTTTGTATTGAAATGCTTGACATTAAAGAAAATAAGTTGAATTCCAACGTGTTGGAACATCTCTTGAAAATTTAATCGGTTTAATACCATTTATTTTACAAAACTTCGTTCATTCTCTCATAACTTGAGAATATGACCAAATACAATTAAGTCTTATTTTAATAGGATCAAGGAAATGTGATAATAATTTTAGACCGTCTTGAACACATAAGTTAAGGACATGACATGTACAATGAATATGAAAAAATCGACCTCCTAAATTTGGTTGACATAAGGATTTTAAATCATTGATGGATGCAGTATTTGCAGATGCATTATCAAATCCAATTGTTAAAATTTTATCTATTAAATCATATTCATCAAAAATTACCTTCATCATTCTATAAATATTTTGTGCAGTATGTTGGTCATCAAAAACTCAAAATGCAATAAGTCATTTTTGCATGGTAAATGATGCATCAATCCAATGACAAGTCACACTCATGTATGAGTGTGTTTGCCAATGGTCACTCCAAATATCAGAACATATAGAAATACGACATTTCATCTCTTTAAATATTTCATTTAAAATAATTCTACCATCTTTATATAATTTAAAAATATGAAGTTTTGTTGTGTTTCGAGTCATTCTACATGCAGAATGATTTAAAGGATTATGCACGTAATTAGTAAAATGAAGTTTTTCACCAAAGCTTAAAGAAATATGTGCCATACAAGTTAATTTCGCAAATTCTTCTCTATTTTTTGCATCAGAATATTTAAATAAATCTACAGCACTCGTACCTCTACTAGATGATGCGTACCTGGCCATTTGAGTTTGCGTCGTATCAATTCCAAGTTCAACAGGATGATGTCTTTCCAGGTGCTTGATCATATTGCCGTATCCACCAGAAAATTTGTAGGTAACCCCACAATAGTTGCAAATTGCTCGTTGTGTATCATCTTCTAGGCGTTCCAAATGAAAATGAATTTTGAAAACATCCGAGGAATGAGCCTTAACTTCTCTTCTCCGTGATTGTGCACCGACACTAGGGCCGCTCTCTTGGGTTGGCATATTTGACATTATGTTCTCAGATGAGCTTGCCATTTTTCGTTTGAGAAATCAGGAAGAAAAATAAGAAAATTGACTAATTGTGAATGATAATAACTAATTGAATTGAGATTGAGAATAAGAGAATTGTATGAATTGAGATTGAAAATAAGAGAATTGTAGGAAATGAGAGAGTTGGGAATTTGGTGTATTGAAATAATGAAAAATGAATCCTATTTATAGAGTTTTAGAATTTTTTTGATACCAAAAATGCCCCTAAATATAACCGTTTTATTACCGTTATTAGGGATATATTAGTAATTTTTTTATTTATTAATATAACCATTTTTTTATATTGAGGGCGGGGAGCTGGCTCCCTGCCCTCCCCCCAACGGCTAATAGCCGTTGGGGTTAGGGTTCATGTTGGAACCCTACGGTTCCAACAGGAACCATACGGTTCCAACCGGAACCGTTTCGATTCCGGTTGGAGCCGTAGAACTGGTGGAACCTTAAGGTTCCACCGGTTCGGATCGGGGTCGAACCTCAATCGAACCGGTCGGCCACGATTCCGGTTCCGAACCGGAACCTTGGCCCGGTCTATTAAACTGACAGCCTCCCACTTGGAACCACCCGTGGAAATGCATCAGAATCACCTCCATCACCCACAACAATCCCTCTATCAACATACCAAAACTCAGTCTCACAAAACCCATCAAGCATCCTAATCAACATCGAATCAAGCTTCTTAAGAGCAGGTAGATTCACGTATAAATCTGATCGTGGCCTTGTTGCCATCACTTCATATGTACCCCCACCTGGAAATTGCTGTTTAGAAGGTACAAGCTCAACAACTGAATCACTAACACACAAAAGCCATTGCATTTCTCTACGCCACATTGCCTTCTTTTGGTACGCTAATGTTTCTATTCTCCATAGCTCTCCAAACACAGTCCCTGATTATATCAAACCAAAATATAGTATAATAAAAGAAAATACTCATAAACATCCAACAGTATGTTCAAGTGTAAGCGTAACAGTTACCATTACCAACATACCCTACAATTTATATATCTTGACTGAAAATTGACCCTAACCTGAGAGATTGGTGATTGCATTTGAGATTGCAAGTGCGGTACAGACTCCTTTACCGCCACTAGACATGTCTTCACCTAAAAGAAGCTTATCAAGTCTCTCCTTCATCATCTCAACTTCTGCAAATAAAGTTAATTAATTAATTAATTTAAATCCATATTAAGTATTAACTAACACAAAATTATCAATCCTAAAATAGCATATCACATACGGTGAGATCTCCACTTGCGTAACATTTCAATAATAGTAGAAGGCAAAAAAAAAAAAATAATTAACAGATAAACACTAAATTGCAACATTGTGAGGTCTATAAAAATGCAAGAAAAGAAAAATACTTTCTTGATGTTTTCTACCATAATTTCTCAGTGATAAGCGGTGAATATGTTAATATTTACCGCCCCTCTAATTGGCATTTTGTGAGTTAACTTGGGATTTATGAGCGTTTTGATGTGTTTCGTGTTTATTTTGTAGGTACATAGCGTAAGAGGGTTGAAGCAGACTTAACGTGTGAAGAAAAGGCAAAACTGAGCAAGATTGTGCATAAGACCTGAGCAACGCGTCTTGACGCTAGGATAAGAACGTCGTGACGCGCTCATGAAGAAAAATGAGACAGAATGCAATTTTGTTCCGCGTCGCGACGTGACCTTGTTAGAGTCGTGACGCTCAAACAACAAGCAAGCGCGTCGCGACACTGGGCCACACGCGTCGCGACGCGATAACGATTTCTAGACTTTAAGTGAATTTCAAGAATCGTAAATGGGAAGGTATCCAGAGTTCCCTATAAAAGAATAGTTTGTCCCATGCCCTAGATATCATACTTTGGAAGCCTTCAAAGAGACTTTTGAGAGAGAACGAAACACATCAAGCAAGCATAACACCGAGGTTCAACATCAAGAAAGAAGAAAACTGCCGACTTCAACATATTTTATTCTTTTCTTCTCTTTTATGATGTTTTTGTTTAACTTTGATTACTCATTTAGAAATCTCTGCCATGTGTTGTAATTAAACTCTTAATACAGGGTTGTGATGAAACTAAGAACTTTAATCTTATTCAATTGATTCTATTTATATCTTGTGTGACTTATTGGCTTATTATTTATTAAAGAATGCTTATTGTTGCTTGATCACCAATAAAATTGAAGGGGGAAACTTATTTGAACTTGAAAAATGAATTTTGGGTTTGCCCTTAGGTTCAATAACTCACGATCTCATTGAAGGGATTTTGATACAGGATAAAAATATACTTGTAAGGCGTGTGTAATCACAATTGGAACTTGATCTTAATGAATTTGGCTGGGTAATTAACATAGAAATATAGTAAATTGGTTTAATCTAAATATTTTCACATGACCATCGAAAAAGGTTTGTAGATAAATTCGTGTTCCAAATTAATAAGTTAATTTTATCACACAAGTATAGGAAAATCAATTCATCATCTTTCACATAGTGATATGTGGATTCACAACCCTGGATGTCTTTCTCTCATTGGTTGTCTTCAAAGCTTTCATAATCGTCTTCGTTTTCCTTAGCATCAGTTTTAAATCAAACAAAACTTTACAATTAATTTTACTTAGATACTTATAGGTAAAGAGTCTTCATAATTAGTAGAATAGGTAATATTTCCTCGTGGGATCAATAACTTTTATACTACTTGAGCAATATGTACGCTTGCGTAACGTGTGAAAATCGTGATCAAGTTTTTGGCGTCGTTACCGGGGATTTATTTAATCTTTCATTACTAATTTTAAGACCAAGTATTTTACTTGTTATCTAAGTGTTTTTCATTTTATTTAAATTCTGTTTCAGGTTCGTGCGCAGCTACATGAGAAGAATTCGAAGTTGTGAACTCCTTCGGCTTGACCTAGAAATCGAGAGAACCCTCCAACTGTTGAGAAGGGACAGACGAGAAGACCAATAGGCACATCTCAACATGAATAATCAGGAACCTAAACCCTTGGAAGCGGCACCACCAATTCTCATTCGGGATAGGACAATTCCAGTGGTTGATGGCTTCATATCTTGCATCGTTCTGCCACTCATGCCTGCAAATACCTGTGACATCAAGACATGTATTCAGATAATACAACAATCGGTGCAGTTTGGGGGAGGCGTAATTGAAGACCTCAATGCCCACAACAGCAGCTTCCTGAAAGTATGCGGCAGATTCAACTACAACCGAGGGGCAGAGGAAGCAATGTGACTACATGTTTTTCCATACTCGTTAAAAGATAGAGCTAAGGGCTGACTCCATTCACTACCATCAGGTTCCATAACAACTTGGACAGACCTCGCTACCAAGTTCCTTGTAAAATACCTTCCCCCAGCTAGAACAGCGAAGTTGAGAAACGACATCACATCTTTTGTGTAGCACGACTCCGAATCCCTCTACGAGGCATGAGAAATGTACAAGGAGCTGCTTCGAAAATGTCTCCATCATGAGATTGCAAAGTGGCTGTAGGTCCAAACTTTCTATAATGTGTTTACTGGGATAATGAAGACCATAGTGGATGCAGCCGCATGAGGTGCACTAATGGGAAAATGGGAGAATCAAGCTTAGGATTTAATATAAGAAATGACTAACAACTCCTTGTGGCCAACAGAGAGGAGTATGCCGCAACGAGTAGCAGGAGCCCACAAGGTCAGGGTCAACACAATTGCGAGTGCCAAGCTAGATCAAATTTGCAAATGCCTGGAGATTCTCAGCATGCAGGCTGTGAATAATGCAAGAGCCACAAGTGCACCATATGGAGGCGGGTCGGACGTAAAGTCCTACATCCCACATGAAGAGTCTATAAACTACGTCAATAATTGCAACAGACAATGACACAATCCTTATTCCAATACTTGCAATCCATGATGGAAGAACCACCCAAACTTTGTGTGGAACAATACTCATGGGCAGGGACCACATGAAAGGAACAATCTTCCCCTGGATTCCAACAGCAAAACAAAGGACAATGGTATGAGAAGAAGCTGAGAGCAGAGGACGTGCTTGCCGAGATGCTTAAAAAGTAAGAAGCCAATTATGACGCCTTATTTCAGAGTCAAGTAGCGTCCTTGAAGGCACTGAAAAATCAAATGGGACAGCTGGCCAACGCTCAAAGCTACAGATCGCAGGGCACCCTTCCTAGCGACAGAGAACCCAATCCTATGAGTATGTGAAAAGAGAAATGCCCAGCTATCACTTTGAAGAGTGGTATTGTGATAGACAAAGATGTTGGAGTCACAAAACCTGACAAGTAAATCCCGACAACAATGGAAAATAATGAAGCGGATCATAAGACAAAGGATAAGGACACATGAGAAAATGATCTAGTAGAACCGACCCCCCCACCACCACCTTTTCCGCAGCGTCTCCAGAAACACAAGTTGGACAAGCAGTTCACTAGATTCTTAGAGATTTTCAAAAAACTACACATCAACATCTTGTTTGCGGAAGCATTAGAGCAGATGCCCAGTTATGTCAAGTTCATGAAGGATGTCCTGACCAGAAAACGAAAACTAGGTGATTTCGAAACAGTTGCACTTACAGAAGAGTGCATCGCCATCATTCAAAGAAAGCTCCCTCCAAAACTAAAAGACCATGGCAGTTTCACCATTTTTTTTACCATAGGGAACCATTATTTTGGTAAGGCATTATGTGATTTGGGTGTCAGTATTAACTTGATGCCTTTATCTATCTACATGAAATTGGAGCTAGGAGAGGCGAAGCCCATCTTAGTCACTCTATAATTTGTTGACAGATCGCTCACATACCCAAGAGGAGTGGTAGAGGACGCACTTGTCAAATTAGATAAATTATTTTTCCCTGCGGACTTCATTGTGCTGGACATGGAGGAAGATAGAGAGGTACCCATCATCCTTGGTAGATCATTCTTGGCGACAAGTTGAACCATCATAGATGTGCAGAAAGGTGAGAGCTAACCATAAGGGTTCAAGACCATGAAGTAACTTTCAATGTATTTAAAGCCATGAAATTTCCAAGTGACGAAAGAAATGAGTGCTTTAGACTCGACATAGTAGATAGTGCCATCCAGGACACAGATGCAATGCATTTCCTAACTGACAAACTTTAAGCATGCATTACTAACATGTGTGACGAAAAGTTAGATTAGGAGATTCTAGAATGCATGAACTATCTTGATGCGGCCCCTCGCTTCAGACCGACACCGCAGGCAGAGATCTTGGAACTATCGACAAAAGGGCGAGTCAAACCCTCAGTGGAAGAACCACCACAGCTGAAACTAAAGTCGCTCATGAGCCATCTTCGGTATGCATACTTGGAGGACTCTTCAACATTACCAGTTATTATTGCATCTTCTCTAATTGTGGTGCAAGAAGACAAGTTGTTGAGAGTGCTATGGGAACACGAGAGCTATTGGATGGACCAACGTAGATATACGAGGCATCAATCCATCATTCTGCATGCACAAAATCCTCATGAATGATGAATACACGGCTGCAGTGGAACATCAGCGAAGGTTGAATCCAATTATGAAGGAGGTGGTGAAGAAAGAAACCATAAAGTGGTTGGATTCAGGCATCATCTACCCCATCTCTGACAGTTCTTGGGTAAGCCCGATGCAGTGTGCGTCTAAGAAAGAAAGAATGACCATGGTCACTAACAAGAAGAATGAGCTGATTCCGATAAGAACAATGACTAGTTTGAAAGTTTGCATGGACTACAGAAAGCTGAATAAGGCCACGCGAAAAGATCACTTCCCACTTCCATTCATTGATCAGATGCTGGATAGACTGGCGAGACATGACTACTGCTGCTTTCTAGATGGGTATTCAGGGTACAATCAGATAGCCATCGCTCCAGAATACCAAGAGAAAACCACATTCACGTGCCCATATGGTACTTTCACATTCCACATGATGACATTCGGGCTATGTAATGGCCCCGACACCTTTCAACGATGCATGATGGCCATCTTTTCAGATATGATAGAACAAAGCATGGAAGTCTTCATGGATGATTTCTCAATGTTCGGGGACTCTTTCGATCACTGTTTGCAGAATTTGGTAAGCGTACTGAAAAGATGTGAAAAGACTAATTTGGTGCTAAATTGGGAGAAATGACACTTCATGGTACATGAGGGCATTATACTGGGACATCAGATTTCACAAAAAGGTATTGAGGTAGATAAAGCCAAATTGAGACAATTGAGAAACTACCACCTCCATCATTCGTCAACAAGATTCGAAGTTTTCTTGGGCACGCAGGGTTTTACAGAGAATTTATCAAAGATTTCTAAAAAATTATCAAACCATTGTGAAACCTACTGGAGAAAGACGTGTCCTTCCACTTTACCAAGGAATGCCACCAAGCATATGAAATTTTGAAATAGAAGTTTGTTTCAACCCCTATTATAGTAGCGCCAGATTCGGCACTCCCCTTTGAAGTCATGTGCGATGTGAGTTATTTTACATTAGGTGCGGTTTTAGGGCAACGTAAGGAAATGATTTTTCATAATATTTACTACACTAGCAAAACCTTGAACGAGACACAACTCAACTACACAACAACTGAAAAAGAACTGCTGGTAGTAGTGTTTGCCTTCAATAAATTTCGCTCCTACTTGATAGACACAAAAGTGATAGTCTACACAGATCATTCGGCTAATAGAAAAGAAGGACGCCAAGCCAAGATCAATTCGTTGGGTGCTACTGCTGCAAGAATTTGACTTTTGAGATACAAGATAGGAAAGGGACGGAAAATCAAGTAGCGGATCACTTGTTGTGACTTGAAAATGGGGCTACAACTAGTAATGAGCTGATAATAAATGAGACTTTCCCAGATAAGCAGTTGTTCGCCACCATGCACAAGGAAGTCATGTGGTATGCTGACTACGTGAATTATAGTGTTTGGAAAATTGCCACTGGAATGGACACATCAGCAAAGGAAGAAATTCTTCAGTGAAGTAAAGCATTACATTTAGGACGAACCATATTTGTTCAAAAGATGTGTCGACCAATTATTGCGGCTTTGTGTACCCCAAAAGAAGGTCGATAGCGTCCTCTAGCACTGCCACTCCTTTGCATATGGCGGCCACTTCGGCGGAGACAAGACTGCAGCTACAGTGCTGCAATCAGATTTGTTTTGGCCCACTCTGTCTAAGGATACTCACATGTTTGTTCTTCAATGTGACAGGTGTCAATGGACGGGAAATATCTCCAAAAGAAATGAAGGACCACTCCAAAGCATCCTATAGGTCGAATTATTTGATGTTTGGGGGATCGACCTCATGAGACTATTTGTTCCATTAAATGGAAACCTCTACATTCTGGTTGCGGTGGACTACGTTTCCAAATGGGTAAAAGCAACAAAACTGCCATCCAATGACTCCAAAGTGGTGCTCCAGTTCCTCAAGAAAAGCATTTTCACCCGCTTTGGGACCCCTCACGCAATCATCAGTGATGGTGGCTCGCATTTATGCAACAAGTACTTCGACGCACTTCTTTCTAAATATGGAGT
>SKCR01023004.1:0-63818 GCA_019454045.1 Zanthoxylum bungeanum | reverse complement strand
TGATTATTATGGAGTGATGCATGTTGTGGCCTTTTAATAGATAAAAAATTCATGTATTGTAAAATGATGTATGTTGTGGCCCTTGAATAAAATGAAAAGTGTGTCGTCTCTCGTGGTATATAGGATGGAAACCCAGACATAAATTTCATAGCCGATTCCGAATGGACGGTAGTATGATCTGTACTTGGGATACAACTCCATGTACCACTTGAGTAAACGGTGCATATTTCGTTTTATGTTGTTTTTATTTGTTTATTATTCGCTACTTGATTTCCGCTTTTTATTTGTTTATGTAATGATGTGATCAAGCGCATGGGCTTAGTAAGTTGGATTAAAGGTCCCATATTTTAAGGGGTTAAAATCCTTTACCACGATGCTTTGCCGCGCCGATTGATGTATATTCGGTTGAATGTAAATGTGTTCAATCAGGTATACGAAGCCGATATTATTGTCTTTATTTTTTATATGCATTATGTGATCGAGCGCATGGGCTTAGTAAGATGGATTAAAGGTCTCCTATTTTGAGGGGTTAAAATCCTTTACCTCGATGCTTTGCCGCGCCGGTTGATGTATATTCGGTTGAATGTAAGATGTGTTCAATCGGGTATACGAAGTCTGATATTGTTGTCTTTATCTTTATACGTATTGTAATGAAAAGCGCAATGGGCTTATGGTGTTGGACTAAAAGGTTCCCCATTTGGGGGAAGAAAAGCCTAAAAGGCTACCTTTACCACGATATTTGCCGCGTCTTTCATCTATTGATTGCATCATCTATCCTTGTCCTGGCTTGATCTATTATCATTGGTGTACCCATGTCATGATAGCATTTGGGCATTATTTCTCACGGTATATAGGATGGAAACCCGGACATAAATTTCATAGCCGATTCCGAATGGACGGTTAGTATGAACATACTCGGGATACAATTCCACGTACCACTTGGAAAATGGCCAACGCACGTGTGTGTCAATTCTAGATATCTTTTCTGCATCACATCACGACATGTCTATTTTAGTGTATAGTTGTCTCTTTTTACCTTATGCATTTGTATACCTCTTTAGTTATTTATTCCCATTATACGCTTAATCGTCTTCCCTTAATATGCATGCTTGTAAGAATGTTATTTGTTTGCGCTTCTGTGTCTACCAATGTGAAATTGTATGCTTTCCGTATGTCAATTTATCTTTATGCATGAATTCGAACATAGATTATATTCAAATATGTTGTATGCAAATATGAAAATGTGTTATATGTAAACTTAGATATGAGCTTTGTACCTATGCAGCAAACTTAGGAGTAAATTATCCTTGGAAATATGTTGCTTAGGCTTGGCAAGATTATTGCACAAATCATTTTATTACAAGTGGCATAAGTAAGGGACCATTCCGAATCCAACGGTTTGAGGTCTTCCTTTGCAAGGGGTGAGTGTGGCCTTAAATCTTTGTCTCGGTTCACACCGGGTGGTGAATCCATTATTCTCCGGTTTAGTCCCCAGCGGGCTACTCCGTACTCCCAATCGGGCCGCGAGCTCGGGACAGCATGCGTCACCCCGTTTGTGTTCCCACACTTAGGTTAAGACCAAATACACCTACCCTGAAGCGGATTCCTATAGACACATAGTCATACTACCAATGGGATTCCACGGGGTCTATCCAGAGCGAAGCTGTTTCCATATCATTGGTAAATACAACCTCCTATCACACTTGTATAAGTATCCAATACTTAAATATATGAGAACTATGATGTTACGTTTCCATAACACGCACAATTGCAATACTAGTCTATTCTGCATTATCGATGTCACGTCTCGATAATACTACGACTAGGGATATTTAATGATTAAACCTTTATGGATTGATATTGTCTCATATCTTATAATCCGGAACTAATCATAAGGACTTTTATCATTTATATATATATAAGTAATCTAATTATATAATGATAAAATGCAATTTCCATTGTCACATAGTTAATTTGTACAAAAAACCACAATGTCTTTTACAAATAGTGACGTTATGGGTCATAATTGTCCAACAATCTCTCACTTGGCCTATAGCCAGTCACTCAAGCATCTAACACCTGAACTATGTACATGTCGCTCAAACTTTTGCTGAGGAATATCTTTCGTCAGCGGATCTGTAATGTTGTCCTCTGATGCGACCTTCTCGATCTTCACATCGCCACGATGTGATCTCACGAATCAGATGGAAACGTCGAAGAACATGCTTGGATCATTGATGAGACCGCGGTTCCTTAGCCTGCGCTATAGCTCCGTTATTGTCACAATATATGGAACGGGCTCAGCTGCTAACAGAACTACTCCTAATCCAATTAGGAATTTACGGATCAAAACTACCTCTTTTGCTGCTTCAGCTGCAGCAATATACTTCGCTTTTGTTGTTGAATCGGCTACAGTCTCTTGCTTGGAAGATTTCCAGCTTACTGCTCCGTTGTTCAATAAAATATGTACCCGGATTGTGACTTACAGTCGTCTTTATTAGTTTGGAAACTTGCATCGGTAAACCCATTTACCTCAAGTTCTCCATCTCCATAGATTAAGAAAGCATCCTTAGTTCGTCTAAGATACTTAAGGATATTCTTAACCGCCATCCAGTGACCTTCACCTGGATCGGCTTGATTGCGACTACACATGCTCAAAGCATATGAGACATCAGGTCGCGTACATATCATGGCATATATGATCGATCCGACTACCGAGGTAAACATGATCCGACTCATATTGTCTCTCTCATCTTGAGTTTTAGGACAGATGTCCTTAGATAGAGTGACGTCATGTGACACTGGCAACAGTCCCCTCTTAGACTGTTCCATGTTGAATCTCTTCAACACTTTTTCAATGTACGTGCTCTGGGAGAGTCCAAGCAGCTTTCTAGATCTATCCCGGTAGATCTTTATTCCCATAATAAAGGCTGCTTCTCCCAGATCCTTCATGGAGAATTTTAATGAAAGCCAAGCTTTCACCGATTGTAGCATGGGAATGTCATTGCCAATAAGCAATACATCATCGACATAAAGGAAAATGAATGTTAGTGTGCTCCCAATAACCTTCTTATATACCCAAGGATCATCCTCTTTTTGAACGAAATCATATTATTTTATGATCTCATCAAAAAGTTGGTTCCAAGAACGCGATGATTGTTTCAATCCATAAATGGATCGATTTAACTTGCAAACCTTGTCTGCATGTTTAGGTACGACAAAACCATCAGGATGTTGCATATAAACATCCTCCAAAAGGTTTCCATTAAGGAAAGCGGTTTTGACGTCCATCTGCCATATCTCGTAATCGAAATATGCAGCAATAGCAAGCACAATCCGAATGGATTTAATCATGGCAACGGGTGAAAAAGTTTCGTCATAATCGACACCATGTCGTTGACGATACCCTTTCGCTACAAGCCTAGCTTTGTATGTTGCCATCCATGTCGGTCTTCTTCTTGAAGACCCTTTTGCAACCAATAGGCTTTACGTCTTCTGGTGCATCAACCAGTGTCAAAACTTGGTTGGTGTAGATGGAATCCATTTCGGACTTCATGGCATCTTGCCATAAACCGGAGTCGATACCTTGTATCGCTTCCTCATACGTAGCCGGTTCATCTTCCTCAATAAGATTAATATCCACATGAGGTGAGATCAGAACCCATACCTCTCAGGTTGTTATCTGACTCTCTCCTAATCTACGCGGTTCTTGTGTATTCGAAGATTATGGTACAGTCTCATCCCCGATGAACTGTTCATGTTCCGTTAAGGATTCTGTGCCAGGAATAGTATCACTCCGATTTTCATCGAGTTCTACTTTCCTCCCACTTACCACTGCATTTAGGAATTCCTTCTCAAGGAAAACCGCATGTAGAGCAACAAATACTTTGTTCTCTTGTGGGTGATAGAAGTAATAGCCTTTGGTTTCCCTAGATATCCTACAAATAGGCATTTATCCGATTTGGGTTCTAGTTTGGTACCTTCCAAATGTTTGACGTATGCCCAGCAATCCCAAATCTTCAAGAATGAGAAACCCGATTTCTTTCCTGTCCATATTTCATACGGAGTCTGTTGAACAGACTTTGACGGAACCTTATTCAAAATAAGTATTGCATTGTTCAATGCATATCCCCAGAAGGAAATAGTAGCTCTGTGCAACTCATCATAGACCTTACCATGTCCAACAAGTTCGTTTCTCCGTTCGGACACACTGTTTATTTACGGTGTTCCGGGAGGAGTCCACTGTGAAATAATACCATACTCTTTCAAGTAATCAAGAAACTCATTGCTTAAGTATTCTCCACCATGGTCTGATCGTAATGTTTTAATACTTTTACCGGTCTGTTTTTCAACTTCGTGTCGAAACTCTTTGAATTTCTCAGAGGTTTCCGACTTGTGTCTCATAAGATACACATAACCATAATGCGATGCATCATCCGTAAAGGTTACGAAGTATTCATATCCACCTCTAGCCTGTCTAGACATGGGCCCACATACGTCACTATCAACAAGGGCTAACAGTTCGGTGTCACGTGCACATTTTCCGCTAAAAGGTGTTTTACATATTTTGCCTAATAAACAGGATTCTCAGACGTCATATTAATTTGGATCAAATATGTCCAAGTACCCACTCTTCTAAAGTGTGGATATGCGAATCTTGTTAATGTATCCCAGACGACAATGCCACATATAGTTTCATCATTGTTACTTAGTTTAAGCCTTTTGTTGTTACATTATATGTTTGAGATAGATTTATATTCAAAATATAATACCATTATCTACATCAGCACTGCATATCTCCATATCATTTTTATACATAAAACACTCAGTGTTTCTAAAAACAAAAGTATAGCCACATTGGGCCAATAAAGATACAGATAAAATATTCCTAGTCAAACTAGGTACATAATAACAGTCTGAAAGATTAAGTACATGCCCTGAGGGCAGTTCCAAAATATAAGTCCCAACGGCCAAAACGGTGACTCGAGTCCCATTTCCAACGCGGAGTTCAATCTCTCCTGAGGCCAATCTCCTGCTAATCCACAGATCCTGCACATCAGTACATATATGAGTACCACAACCAGAATCAAAAAACCAATTTTTAAAACTAGAAAGTAGACATGTTTATTTCTATAACAAACATACCTAAAGCCGGTGCCATGCCCGCTTTGATTTCCTTCATGTATGTCTTGTACTCGTGACAGTCACGCTTCCAGTGACCCCGCTTGCCGTACTGTAGACATACATTTTGGGATTTGTCCTTACCCTTCCCAGAAGGTTTTGACGATTTGTCCTTGCCCTTCTTCTTCTTCTTATTCTTTACACCTCCATTTGCCTTCGGCCAAGCCTTGGGAGACTGAGATGTTGAAGCGAAGTGCGCCTCACACTTTTTACCCTTCATCAGCTCTTTTTCTGCTTCACCCAACATTGCCATCAGCTCTCCAAGAGTATGGTCTTGGTTTATCATATTGTAGTTCATGATGAACCCGCTCCAGCTATCAGGAAGAGACTGCAAGATAAAATCTATAGAAGTCTCAGCCTCAAAGGTTATGCCTAGCTGACCTAGCTGTTCAATATCAGCAATCATCTGTGACACATGGTGCTCAACAAATGTACCCTCCGACATTCGAGAGCGAAAGAGCTTTTTCTACAATTCATACTTTGCAATCTAAGGTTAGATTAGTGAAGGTCCTTCAATTTTTCCATCATAGTATATGGATCCAATCCCTTGTTTTGGAAACGAAATTGACGGGTCATCGCAGCGAGCATGACGAACTGAGCAGTTGAGTTGTCATCGCTATGAGTCTTCCAAAGCTCAAGCTCAAGCGGCTGCTCATTTCTGGGCTTAGGCCCGATGGGTCTCTCTATCGTATAGAGCATTCTCTCAGCCCCCAGGACAATCCTGAGGTTCATATCCCAATCAGGAATGTTCGCGCCATTAAAGACATTTTCGCCCATTATAATGTCTCTAACTCCGATCTTTCCAGTCATCTTAATTGCAATAGTCAAACTATTCAATTAACGATATTTGGGTACAGTCCAACTGTTACAAGAAAAAAAATAGAATATCAGTCCAACTAATAAATATATAATTCATGAAATAATTTGAAAGCGCGTAATGCCAAGTATTTGAACGAAATTGAAAATTCAATATGGTCTCCCACTATTTTTCGGCGAGCCTCTAACCCTCTATTGAGTCAGGAAACCTAGTTTCCTAGTGGGCTAGAATCCCGTTAAATAACACACAACCTTGACTTTGACCAACAAGTTGTATGACATTTAACTAGGTAGATCTCTAAGATCAATTGGATCTCATCCAATTCCTAGATCCGGTAGATGGACCTCCAAGTCCGAAACATATATACAATATATATGCAAATATATCCAATATATTTTCCTAACATTTTTCCTCTGAATCAACTAAGCCTTGGCTTTGGCTCAACAAGCTTAATGATTCCAGTTAAGCGGGACCCATTGACCTTGGAAAGCTTCGTAATTGATGTCGATGAACAAGAAGTGATCTTGACTTTGGCCAAAAAATCATAACTTGGGCAAAACATACGATATGGAACAAAGCCTTCATGATTCAAACACATCCGCGATGGATAAAGGTCTTGACTTTAGCCAACAAACCAGTGCCAATCTTGGATCTTGAGAATGAATCATTCAATGGATGGAAAATGCTTAATATTTGATGAGGGTTTTTAGCGTAATTGGCAACCAATTAATTATCTTTGATTAGGTCTCATCATACACACTTAAGCATGCATTCTAAAAGCATAATAAGGCGCGATAAATAAATTAATAATGATATGCGGATGGATATCTCACAAATTGTTCGTAGAAAAAATCACTCAATTTCCTCTCCCCGGCTAGCACTATTCTAACTTCTACCCAATTACATAATACATCCAAGAAACCTCATTACATTGAGGGGAATTGGTGAGAAGAGAATTACAAAGAATCAATAGATAAAGGCTGGACACGCAGGTCCAAATTAATAAATTCTAAATTTATTACAACAATTTCCAAAATTGCCCTCACCCATCTAATATCCATCTGATATACATTATTCATACAACACATCCATGTATTCACACAAAGCATGTTATTCAATCAATTAATCCAATTAATTAATCTTTGAATTAAGTGATCATCCAATGTTCAAACAACGATTTGATTTGCCCGAGTCCAACTCGTTTAAGAATAAGTACTTAAAGTATGAATTCTTGAATTATATTGAACTACAAATTTAAATCCGATTCAATTTGTATTCAATACTAATTCTATATTTAATTCCAAATTAAATAATTACACTTTTAATGTGCCTTTACGACTTAAATTCTAAATCTAATCTTAATGGGTCTCAAAGCCCAATTAACATCCAATGTCAATTTAATTAAAGTCCAATGGGCTTTCAATTAATTTATCAAGGCATGGACTTTGGCAACCAAAGCCCAATAAGGAATCACCCTTTGCCACAAAATTAATTTTGGCCTATTAGGCCCATTAATTACTTAAAGGTCCATTTGTTATATTTGGACTTAATGGAATGGTTTAGGCCCAATTTGGATCCAATCCAATTGTCCTAAACCAAATTGGCCCAACCAAGCCCATTAGGCCCAAATACAAGAATTTTAGCCCAATTCCAAATTAAGCCTAACTAATTAAATTTTAATATTCCAAAAAATCACAATTTAATTAATTAAAGTGTATTGCACTAATTAATTATTTAAATTAACATTTCCAAAATATCAATTTAATTAATTAATCATGAATTATTATATTCAACACATGTCCAACATTATTGAAACAAAATCAATTCGTTTTCATGCTTCTTTGGTCACGGCAATGGAGGTACTTTTTATATCAATTTTGATTTCAATCCAATTAAATCACAAACTAATATATCCATGTATTTTAAACACATCCAATGATTTAAAAAATAAAAAATCACCATGACCTAGGGTTCTTTAGTATTCAAATCACCATGACCTAGGGTTCTTTAGTATTCGGCAAAGCCTAAGTATTTGGGGAAAATTAATCCAATTAATTTTTCTTCAAATTGATCATGCACAACTCTAAGTTAACATTATATAAGCATACTCAAACAAACAATTTGATCAAAACATGCTTAAATAAAAATACCCAAATCAAGAATATAAACCCTAAGTTCAATTTCATGCTCAATAAGGCTCTGATACCATTGTTGGTCTTTAAGATCATCCCAGGAATATTTAAAGCATGAAATAATGTGAATACAAAAGAAAAGTATAGCGTAAATATACTTACAATGATCGGAAGAGAGGATGTGTTGATAACAAAATTTTCCTTCCTTGAAAATCTCCAAGCTTTCTTTGTTGAGGTTGTGCTCCAAGCTATGAGTGATATGAGATTCCAAACTCAATGGGAAAGGTTTCCCTATCACCTATGTATGATTCTTCGAGTGCTAGCTTTTGAAATTTTGCTACAAAATTTCCTAGTTCTTCCTTGTAACTCTCGGCAATGGAGGGTTGGGAGAGAGAGATTTTCAATTTTTTTAATGTAAAAGTGAATTGATTTTCCAAAAACCAAAAACATATACCAAATCAAAATTTGGTAAATGTCACTCAAGCTTTTCATTATTAAAACAAAGTTTGTCTTACAAGCAACCATCATCTCATCACTAACTTCCATCACAAAAAGTGATGTGAATGACAAGTGATGTGACTTGTCGGCCCCACTCGAATTCAAAATTCGAGTGGGCCCGCAAACACTTCTGGCTCAGGTTCGTTAATTCCGAATTAACGAATTTTCCGTTGCGACTTAATTAAATCAAATTTAATTAAATAATTATGCCTAGCAAAATTACTATTAAAGTCGCTCACGAATTAATTCTAAATTAATTCGTTCGCCCGAATTAAAATCCAATTTTAATTCTGTTATGAAATCTAATCTCTCTCTTCAATGGGAAAGGTTTCTTTATCACCTATGTATGATTCTTCGAGTGCTAGCTTTGGAAATTTTGCTACAAAATTTCCTAGTTCTTCCTTGTAACTCTCGGCAATGGAGGGTTGGGAGAGAGAGAGATGGATTTTCAATTTTTGTTTTAATGTAAAAGTGAATTGATTTTCCAAAAACCAAAAACATATACCAAATCCAAATTTGGTAAATGTCACTCAAGCTTTTCATTATTAAAACAAAGTGTGTCTTATAAGCAACCATCATCTCATCACTAACTTCCATCACCAGCAAGTGATGTGAATGACAAGTGATTTGACTGATGGGCCCCACTCGAATTCAAAATCCGAGTGGGCCGGCAAACACTTTCGGGCTCGGGTTCGTTAATTTCGAATTAACGGATTTTCCGTTGCGACTTAATTAAATCAAATTTAATTAAATAATTATGCCTAGCAAAATTACTATTAAAGTCGGTCATGAATTAATTCTAAATTAATTCGTTTGCCCGAATTAAAATCCAAATTTAATTCCGTTATGAAATCTAATTTCATTTAATATATCGAATATATTATTTTATTGAATAATTCTGAATTAATCGTTCCCTCTTTTCTAATTTAATTTTATCCTAGGTATAATCTTACTGTAATTATTCCCAAATTAATTTTGTGCGAGTCATACGTCATCGGTTAATCTTCGGGAAGCGACCCATGAGATCCATGGATATGTTGGCAGTAAATCCGGTCGTCAGACTATCCGAACATGTGCGTACCTCGTACCACGTTTTTACCGATTTACGAGACATGATTGGCTTCTAGAAAAGCGCCATGCCTACCCAATTCTCCAGAAATATTCTTAAAGGAATATATAATCTATAACTGGCGTAGTATATGTAGTATTGCGTATTGCGATCCAGTATCTGATGTCACATGCAAGGCATGAGGCTGGAATAGTGTCTTCCCCGTACGAAGCATGTATCGGATCATAAGCAACTAGTCTCTATGATCGGATAATCATGACCTTGTCATATTATCCCGATAGTTGCAACATAATAGAGAACCGGTTTTGTATCCCTGTGTGATCATCATCTACATATGACTGAAGTGATACTTCCGTCTTGACATCACACCCAATACACTACGATTCTCAATAAAACCAGAAGAGGCGTACACAGAACCTGTTAAAGTCCCGGACGAGCAAAACCAAAGCGTATTGATTTTCGCAAGCACTAGTGATGCAAGTCTCAGGTTAAGACCAAATACATCTACCCTGAAGCGGATTCCCATAGACACATAGTCATACTACCAATGGGATTCCGCGGGGTCTATCCAGAGCGAAGCTGTTTCCGTACCATCGGTAAACACAACCTCCTATCACACTTGCATAAGTATCCAATACTTAAATATATGAGAACTATGCTGTTACGCTTCCATAACACGCATAAGTGCAATACTAGTCTATTCTACATTATCGATTTCCCGTCTCGATAATACTATGACTAGAGATATTTAATGATTAAACCTTTGTGGATTGATATTTTCTCATATCTTATAATCCGGAACTAATTATAATGACTTTTATCATTTATATATATAAGTATCTAATTATAAAATGATAAAATACAATTTCCATTGTCACATAGTTAATTTGTACAAAAAACCACAATGTCTTTTACAAATAGTGACGCTATGGGTCATAATTGTCCAACAATTCACTCACAAAATTAATCTCTAAACCTTTTAAGAAAAAAATATCACACTAATTTTTCTTCTTTCTTTTTTTTCTCAACACATGAGAGAAAAATGAAAATGAAGGAGGCTAGAGTTAAGAGAATGAGAATCTCACCAAAAGAAAAAAAAATTTCTTTTTATTTGTAGGGTTTTAATTTTTGTAATAAAATCACAAAATAAAACTAAGACATTAAATATATTGCATAATAAAATTTTCAATTTCCAATTTCAAAATAGGAGTTGCCAAAACCATAATTCGGAAACTCATTAATTTAAAATCAACATTAAATTATAAAAAAAAATTTAATAAACAAATTTTAAAATAAATAAATAATTATCTCATAATTATTTATTATGAAAAACTTTATATTGAAATTAACATAAAGTTTCAAGTGTGACATATATTATTAATCATATAATAATCATAATTCATGTAAGCTAATAATTGGGCTATACAATCATATTTAAATTGCTACAGTATATCGAGCTATTTCGGGGACCAAATGGACCTACAGTTTCGAGCTCCAATAATCTCGAAATATTAATTAAAGCTATTGAATTAAATATTCTAAATTATTAACTTTATGTTATTCAACGAAAAACTTAATATGCATTCTCATTGATATAGATATATTATATAAGTCAAACTACGTCGGTATCCATCGATATAGTTATTACAAATAGATTGACTCTTCACGAGTATCTCATAATTATAACCGAGTCAAAATGTCTGTTATACCCCTTTAATTATTTTTACCTTAAGTACTATTGATTCTCTATTGAAAGATTTATTCATAACCAGTATGAATATTAATCTTTCTATTAGTAATAGAAAGACTTGAACGCTTAATCGTTCAAGTAGTAAGTCAAACCTTAAGGAACATACTCATATATTTCTCGCAAGAATGAGTAACTCCATATCTATGTAAAACGTCCCCTGCCACACAATAAACTATTTCCCCAGAGTACATAACTATTGGTTGATATTTCTTCACCATCCTCACCTTTGTAAATCAAAGGACATAGCTTGCCATGCAAGAGTTCGTAGTATACTCAGATTCAGATCCTTCCATATATTACCATCTAGTATACTGGAATAAATCTCCTTATTCAATAGATATTACAAGAAATTCATTTATGTCTAGGTCCAGTCCTACATGATCACATCATTTAAGGTGTCTCCTTTCTCATGTCACCACAAGGACGATCCCGGATCAAGGTCGTCATACATTTATTGTAATATCCCAAATTTTTCAGAATGATTCTATAAGCTTTCTGTATTGAAGTTTAGAATTGGGAATTGAATGATATTTGGAAATGAGACTTTATCTGTTGGAAAATAGTTTGGAATATTTGTAAGTGAAGTTTATTCGAGTTGGAAAATACGTGGTTTCGAGAACCGGTCACGCGATTCATGTTTATATCGTTATACACATAAAGGTTTTGTTATTTCGGCTATAAAAATAGCAAACGAACTTCGATTGAGCTGATTTTTTAACTATCAGATTCTTTTTTCTAAGACGAACAACTTTCTTGTTCAATACTTTTCGAACTTTGCATAAAAAAGGCTTCAAAAATATGAATTTCTAAGGAAGTGCTATGATAGGGGCCTGATTATAAATCCACGGGGGTTTAAACGTAATTTTTTAGAAATATTCAATAAATACCCCTAGTTTCTAGAATTACCAAAAGGGAAAAACTTCTAAAACTCCCTAATTCGACCCCTCATTCCCAAAAATACGCAAAGAGGGGTTCTGGTTGTGCCGGCCGCAAGCCAGCCACCACCAGCCAAAGCGTCGGTGCATGGGAAGCTTACGGCCACCGCGTATCCGATGGTTGCTGGTGGCGAGGCGGAGGCCCTGGAAAACAATGAGAGAGATGAGGAAATGATGCAGTAATGGGTTTCTTGGTCCCGGCACATTGCTTCGTTTCACGGCCCAAGCCACCTACCAAATCAAAGCTCTCGGAGAGTACTACAAGTAAGTAATGACATATTTTTTATTCCGTACACGGTTGCACATGAAACGAGGGAGAAATATTTGGTGAATAGTGACCCACTGTGACAATAGTATATATTCCTGTGTGTTCGTGGGATCGTATGGAGTCCGTATATGCCCTCGAAATCTTGGTAAGACCTCCCTATAAAAAGTCGTTAATTTCAAGTTTAACGTTAAATATTCAGATATTTCCTGTAAGTTTGTAGAATAACATATTGATATAAATTGAATTGTTTGAGTATGAGTATATTGAATATGTGTATTTGGTAGAATCCGAGTGAAAACGGAAGGAGTTGGATCGATCCGATAGAATATGCAATTTTCCAGGAAAAATGGGTTTTTGCATATAATGATGTGCTTTGATTTTAATGATAGTTATGAGTTATATATGATATTATGAGAATGTTTGGATAAATCCGGGTAGGTTCAGAGGGTTCGACATCATTCCATAGCGTTTGGGGAAATTTTTTTTCAGAAGATTTTCCAAAAACGCGTAAACCGGGGATTTAAGTGAACTAGTGGTTTGGAATAGTTTGTAATGATATTTTAAGAGTAATGGAACTGAAAATATTGAAATCGGACTTGATTTGGTTATCCCGAGAAGATCTGGAACTTTGTCAAAGTTAAGTCGAGAATTTCAAAATTTACGATTCTAACGGTGTTTCGCCATTGGTTTTGGCAGACTTGACTAGGACCTAGAGTGCTCGTAAAGCCAGGTAAGTAACTCATGCGATGAGAGCTTAATTGGTGAATTCGTGTTTTGAATATATATAGATTATTGATATATTAGGTTAAAAGAGGATATATAAGAAGTAATTTGAGAATGAGTTCAAGGCTACGTTTAGTTAAGTGAAATGACCACCGAAAATATAACTTTTGTTATTACTATAATATGCAGTTAGAGGTTCAATGATATTAATGTCTGTATGTATGTACTTATGTGTTTTGAAGTGAAATGTTTAATAAGCTACATGTCTATGTGTATGTATGAATGTATGTAATGGTATGAATCTGTTACGATATGAAATTGTGTATGTTAATGAATACATAAATGTATAAGTATATGAGTATATATTCATATATGCATATGATGTTAAGATATATATAGGTTGGGTATACGCAATCAATAAATGGAACAAGTCGTGATTTCTGATTTTGTGTTAACTTATGTATATATACGCTATATGAATAAGTTATTTTTGTCTTATACGTGTAAATAATTTGTCTAGAGATTGAAATGGTTAAGTGCGATAAGGAAGAAATATAAGTTAAGTTCTCATCAAATGGATATTTTCAATTGGTTAAGATACTATATCAAATATTTCGAGATAGAAATTTTGAAAATGAATATGTTTGATCGATAAAATAAAAGCTATTAGGACTATTAATGATATGACATTTGAATTTCATAACAAAATGTATATTAGTATGTTTGAAACATATGTATGTATGTGAGTGTTTGAATGATGTTTTGGAGTGTTGGTTATGGATGTGCTTATGTATGAGAAGTCATGCGATGAGTTTAGTCTGTCGTGATATGTATGCATGTATGTATGTTTAATTGGTTGATGTTCTCGTGGTATAGTATTCAAGCTTGTTAGGAATCCGTTTGGACATAATTCATCTCATACCTATTCTAAAATATGTAATGAGTCCCGTACGAGTATTGTGTTATGTTTTGGGCAAAATACCTGGGTTACACAGTGGAATGCGGGAAAATCAAATTTTCCCATTTCTTTAATTTTTCTTGGGTAATTAAAATAAAATTATTTATTTTAATCACTCAATACTCAAAAACAGAAATTTTTAACCCAGAAATCATAATTTCAGTAAATTACCATAAAACCCCAAGACTTTCCATTTTAATCATTTTAGTCCTAAGTTGTTCAAAAAAACCTTAGGTGATTTCCAATCATAACCAAAATGTTTTTTACATCAAATATACATTAAAACAGAAATCTGAAAAATTTCCAGAATTTTCAATAATTACGGAAATGCCCCTAAACTTTACATTTTGATCACTTTAGTCCTAATTTGTCAAATACATAATTAGGTGATTACAAATCACTACCAAAATGATTTATACATGTCTTATACATGAAAATACAAATTACAATTCAAGAAAATAATTTTTCCCAAATTGCCGAGAGGTCCCTTAATTTTCCAAGATATGCAATTTGGTCTTTTTTTAGTTCAAAATATTTCAAGATCAAATCTAATCAATTCCAAATTTAATATACATTATATATAAATCAAATTACAACACATATATGAAAATACCCAAATTTGGAAAGGGTTATGAACCCTAATTGTGCAATTTCCACAAATTGACAAATTACATCAAATTAAACAAATTCAATACCTTAATTCAATCCTTACCACACCAAACAAGTCTCACCACCATGAAACAACTCAAGAACAATTCTAGATCATTTTTGAGTGGCTAAGCAACTCTAGAATGGAAACAAAATCATCTAATGATTAAAAGAAAGCTTAATAAAACTTTATAAGCATTATTTCTTAACATGCATGCTAACATCTTTCATTTAAGCTTCCAACACCAATATCATATACTAAAATTAGTAGAGAAAAATTCATACATCATATTTGAAAGCTTGGAACCCTTAAAATATTTTTCTAGTTGAAAAGGAATTGAAAAAACTTAATTTGATTCAAGTTTTCTTCAAATCTTCTTATTTTCCTTTCTTTTTTCTCTCAACCTTTCTATATGATATTTTTGGAGGCTGAACACTTAACTTGAAGCAAATGAAAAATGAAAGCCTTTTATACTTAGGGTTGGCCGAAAAAAGCAAGGATAAAATGGTAAATATTGATTTTTCAATTCTTTAATCAAATTAAAAGAATTGAAAGTAGTAATTTTATTATTTTCAAAAAGCAAAAAATACATGTGCACCAATCAAAATTAGCCATTTAAAAGCATAATAATGATAAGGATAAACATATTAAATAATTCTAATTATTTAACAATTAAATAACTAGACAATTACTTAATAAAAATATATAAATACATGTATCATATTTACATTAAATATTTCATAATACATATATTTTTAACACATGTCAAATACTTTATTTGACAAAAATTAATGTGTATATAATAAAATCAAGTATTTAATCTAAATACACACTAATTAAAAATGACAGGGTAACCCTTTAAGCATGTATTTTTCGTTTAACCGTTAAACGACTTATAAATAATCATATTATTTATAATAGTTTCCCTAGTTCTCTACGAGTATATTTAATTAGTGAGACTCTCTAGATTCAGACATATCCGTCAAGAAATCTAATTTAGTGTCCATAATCTACCCATCCGTAAATTATGACAACCACAGATAAAATCGCTGAATCATACAGGTCGTGGTCATCGCATACGTATAATCTCTTCATCAAATGTATCTGGATTATCCCAGAGATATAGATAATAACGTCAAATCCCTATAGGTATAATCTCGTCGACGATTCTATTAGCAATCTCTTAATAACATTTAGAACTTACTTCTACAGTGTACCACGGGCCCATTGATTTAACAGATTGCTAATTCCATATTGAATACTTATGCTCTATATACAGAACTGACGGATCCTATCTTGATATGCACATGATATCCTGAGGATCAGTCCACACCCAACGAATAGGCGGAGGTCTGATCTAAATATATTGATGATGTGACTGCCATCAAAGTGTGGAGGATACCTCATACATCCATAATAGTATCTCAAGTCGAAGGACCACTTTGCTCACTTGACCTGAGAAGATTCCTATTGACATTTGTGTACCATCTATTAGGAAATCTTCGGTGAGTCGTTTAGTGTTTATCAAATATAAACACCTACACATCTATACGAGTCTCCCCAGACTCATGGTTCATTGGGGTAAACCATCAGACCAAGTCTCGATATATGACGTGTACTGATCTCAACGGATTTTACAAACTGACCCGTGTTAGTAAATCTTGACCAGGAACTTTATTTGATAATATACTTCTAGTAGTGACACATCCCAATGTCAATTACAAACTAATTTGTAATTGTGCACTACATTATATATTATCGGGTCTTTGTCTAATATATACATATCACTAAATCATATTTACTTTTAATCTAATCGTAATTAGATCGAATATGTATATAAAAGCAAGAAGTATTACCATAAATAAGTAATATTATGGAAAAATGAATTATTTGTATTAATGAATCAGACATAAATACGATCCAGATTGGCACTCTGAGCACCAACCCTAACACATTTTGTGTGTAAGCCAGCTGTATATATATATTGTTGGATGTTGTGAACTTTGATGTATCAATTGTTATTTGTTTTTCATGGTTGCTTGCATGATGGTTGTGAATATGTCTAAGTGTATGTATGTGTATGATAGAACTCGTGATATGTATGGATCATCTATGCTTATCCGAAATGAATGGATGATTTGAAACCGATGTGAATGTCAAAGGATATTATGCGTGTTTGCTAAGTAGTATTGGTATGTACGTATATGTGTGAAAATTCTGAAATTGTATTTTCATGTATATAAGAGAAGTGTGATACGGTTTGTGTGAATGTAAATAAACTCCAAGTGTTAGACTATTGTAAGGTTATCGTGGTTAAAGAAGATTAAAGAAAGATTATTTTGGTATTGAGGAAAGAAGTTTTGTTATTAGAGTTAGTTGTAACCGAATAGAAGGAAGTTTGTTGGATTTACCAATTTGATGATATTTTAAAGATATTTACTTGTGATAAGTATTAATATGTGACCTAATGTTTCAGCATTGAAATAGTTTCGATGTTATGTGACGTACCTTGTGATTTTGAATCCATGCTCCATGTTCTTTGAATGACTGGCCGTTGTAATGACAAAATGTAAATATGTAAATATGAAAATTTAAGATGGGTAAAATATAAGGGATAATAGAAAGCTGATGATTCTAAAACTTATAATAATTTGATAATTCCTGGAAAAAACTTCTAATGTGATTCACTTGTATGTTCTGTTTGTAGTGTTAGCATGGTTACTTACAAATTTTTTATAACTCACACAAAACCAGTTTGCTAGTTTTACAAGTTGGCTACAAGATGGGTCAATAATTGTATTTTTGGAAGTCATGCTCGAGATGCAGATCACCCAAGCGACAGTCACCCTCTCAAGTGTCCTGGAAGAATTTTAGAAGTTTAGGATATTTGGTTATTATTTTATTGCGTGCAAAACACGCTTTTTGTATATAAAGTAAATGATTTGATTGCTTATGATATTGTGGGTATAGAGCCCTTGAGTGTTGATAGATGATGTGGGGACAGAGCCCTTAGGATATGATTTTGATGTGTTTTGTGTGGACGTGAGGTCCTTTTATTTATTTGATGTTTTCTTAAATTCCAATTGATGATGGACTGTGATCCAGGTTGTCCAGTTTTAGGATACATCATGCCCGATTTTCTAGAAATTTGGAGGCTTATGGAGATGGATTAATCTTGTCTTCTGCTGGTAGCATTCTGCCTCTAGCGGGGTGTTACAACAGTGGACCGATAACCCACAGGTCCCAGGATCGAAACCTGGCTCTGATACCACAGCTGTGGGCCTATATTCTAAGAATCGAAAGGAACATGAGATATATTTGGAGGTTTTCTTATAAACTTTGAAAGTCCACCAATCATATGTTATAAAGAATTGTGATTTTTGGATGCTAGAAGTCAGGACTTTGCTATGACCATGGAACTTTGTTGGGATTATTATTTATTGAAGGTTTTCTCCTTCCAAAGTGTTTCATGATTTAGTTTTTAGAGCACATTGGCCACGTGCTGTTCCAGACCATTTTTAGATTATTAGAAGATGAGCCTTATTGCATAGAGTTGGCTTTATCTCTATATATGTACTGCAAAAATGGTGTTTTGTGACAATATTTTACTAGCAATGGTGTCTTTGTGACTAAGTGATATGAGATTCTTGGTACAAAGAAAAAAATTATAGGGATGCAAGGTTTCAGCTTGAGATTTCTCTATGTTGTTTAGTCTAAGACGAAAAATTTCATGCTAGTAGGTCAGATTATTAATCATAGTTTAATGCATTCAGACTTAAGACTGAAGTGTTTAAGATACTCTGATTAGTTTAATCTTCATGCATGATGTCGCACCTTAACCTATTTTATTTTTTGAATTTCGAGATGAAATTCTTCAAAAGGAGGGAATGATGTAATAGCCCTAAAATTTTAAAAGGGTGTTATGGTCTTTTAAAAAAAATATCAGGTCAAATTCAGTAATTGTGTTAGCCTTGACATTTCAAGAATTTGGACTAAAGTGTAAAGATTTTAACATTTCAGAGCTATTATGTAAATATTTTATAGACTAAATGAAGAATTTGTGAAATTAGAACTCAAATCATAATTTTCTAAGACTTTAGGGGGCTTAGTGATATTTTCGAAGAGGTTGACATGTGTCATCATTAGAAGGCCGACACGTGTCACCAATGCAGTGCCACAATATGTCACCAATTAGAGGTAGACAGGTGGCCCAATCAATGGGTGACATATGACATTTAATTAGCCTATAAATTGGCTATTTCCTCACTAATTTTCTCATATTTTTCTCTCCTCACACACAATCTCTCTCACACTAATGAAGGTATAACTATTTTGTCCACCGCTCGCCATCCCTCATTGTAGATATCGGTGCCGCCATTCCAATATGTCGGAGATGAGAACACCAAAGCCTTGTCATAAAAGTTACGGCCACCCAAAGTTCACGCCAAAACTAAAGAAAACTGCTTCGTTTGTGAACTTCCAATCATCATTTCTCGACACCTCTATAGAGTGAGCTATTTTCTTGATGAGACCTTTCTGATTGCACCGACCATGCCTTGATTCGACACCAATTGTGAAATTTCCTTTGTAAAAATGGAGGGTAATTCGGTATTATGATCATATTTCAAAATTTGATCGTTAGATCAACGAAACTTACGCACCAAATTATTTCCCTCGTTGATACGAGGCTTTTAATATACATATCCATCATTGAAGGTCTTCGATTATCGTATCTGAATTTCAAAGCGGGCCTGCATTCCTCAAATAAGGTTTCTAGCAAGTCCCATATCATAACAACACCTACATCATACACAGCAAAATATCTTGGTTCGTGCGATCGTGTTATTGGTAAATCCTAATCCTAAGACCTTTGGTGTGCTGAGTCGAATGCGTCGCGTGGTAATGAACTCGAACTTTAACTTTTTGTAATTAAGTTTTATCGAGCATTGTGTGTACTAAATCGTTGTTTCGGATAATTGGATTATTCTAGATGTTGGTTTGAGAAGTTGGATGGGAAGCAGTGATATTGATTGATAATGTAGGCCATGGAATGGCATTTTTATGAAATTGTGTCATAAATGGATAATTTATATTTTAAACGGAACTATGCCGAATTTCCGTTCAAATTATACAGGATGTTAAATTTGGACGTTTTGCATTACATGTTTCGTGATGTTACTTTTGAGTGGCCAATTTGCGATCACGGACAGCGGGACCCATGCGCCCGTAAGGCATGCTGGGCAGGTCTGAGGAGAGTTTTATAGCAATGTAACCAACAAAATTGATTATATGTGCTGAACACTATTGTGAGATCGGTTTCGTGTTTCGAATATTGTGTTGAGATAAGGATTCAGTTTGACACCTTAATTGCAGTTTTGATTAATCTATTTATATAAATATGTTGTGCATATAAAAATGATATTAAATGCATTTTAATACTAGCCATGTTTTCAGGAAATGTGAGATGGTGCACTGGGAGGTACGGTGTGACCATCATGATTTAATAAATTTATTTTATTTTTATAAATGGCTTCATGGTAGTAAAAATTAAAATCAAACGGACCTAGATTGCTAACATAATTAAAATTGGATAAATGTAAAAGTGGTATATGTGGAGCCCCGTCGTGATAGACATTTTGGATATTATATTGGCCAGTTATGACATTTGCTTGTGTGGAGCCCCATTGTGGCCCACCTTATAGACAATGGTTGCCTTATTGTGGCAATTATTACGTGGCCCTGAGTGGTGCTATTTGGACTATGATGACTCGTCCTTGGGTTTAAGTCCCTACCTACATAGGGTTTGTTTATTATTGCCATATTGTGACATTTGTTTTTCGTTACCTCGTTGTAACATTTGTTATGTTGTCATGTAGTGGCACATGTTTAGGCAGCCCCGTGTGGCATTTTATTCACGTGATTTTTCTTTAAAACGATTAATTATTATTGACGATACATATTTTAATTACACTTGTATATATGTTTAAATTATAAATTTTCTCCTAACCATCGTATTATAGTTATTTGTTTTTACATGGCACATAAAAATCTACATATATCTTACTAACCATGCATGGTTTTTGTTAAACTAATTAAGATGAATTATTTAATCTCTACCGAGTAAGTGGTTTGCTCACCCTTTAATATCAATCATCCAGGTATGACTCGGACTAACTTGAAAAGTGAGGAGCAAGGTCGATTCCTCGAGCACTTTAGATCATGTCGAGTGGACCCACTTTACAAATCATTGTTGATACATTTTCGGAGGTACCTGACTTGTATTTTAAATTATGAGACTATGAAACAATTAGATTATGCATGTTGAAAGTCATACCATTGTTTGATTTTTTTTTAATCAAAACAGGTGTTCACATTTAACTATGATAATTTTTTAAAATATTTTTCTAAATGATTTTATTTTTATTTATCTTTTTAAGAGTCCTCGGGGCATGTTTTTTTATTTCATTTGACTTTTTGACCAATTGACTAGTCTTTGAATACGGTTTTTATATTTTTTTACTTAAAAGTCACTGACCTTATTTTTGGGTCGTGACATAATTGTTGTTCTAAATGACCGCATTTTCAGTCCCGTATGCAGGATCTAGGTATCTACTTCATGATCCTTTAAATCTTTAGTCAATGTGTACTGCAGAAATTAGTTCTGGATATTTATCTAGAGAATGATGAATATGTTGCGACAAACATATATGAATTATACATAGCAGAGATTTAATGTTTTCATCTATGTCTCTGGTACAGTTCGGAGACCTATGACAGATGAACTATACAATATACGTCAACTTGAATTTTTCTACGCATTTATCTATGGTCATCATAATTTATGATTGGCCAAATTATGGACATGGAATGTGTTCCATGAAATATATGCATGAACCTACATAGTCCTACTAATAAGATATACTCGTATACGTTATACATATCAAGATATTTTTGTATCTAATGTGTATATGTATAAGATACATATTTTGATTAGATACATATTAGAATTTTGATACATGTCAAATGAATAATTATTTAATTCAATAAAAGTTAACTAATTTATTAATTAATTATTAATTAATTGTTATGGAATATTCTTGGAATATTCTAAGCTTCCAAAGCAATATTTATTAATGGAAAAATAATAATCATATGTTTATAGTGAAACTTGGATTAATTTTTAGCCATGTTTTTTAATGTGTCAAATGACTAAATTGCCCATCCAATATATCTGTATAATTTCAACCATAGCATAATTTTAGGGTTTTGGAAATTCTTTTAAGCTTAGAAAGAGGTCAAAAGAGAGATTAAAATTAGGGCTTGACCCATTTTTCGGAAAATCCCCACTGATAGGGTTTAATAGTAACAGAGCCTTAAAAATTAAGTTGCGTTACATTCCTGTTAATATACGTAGGCGAGAACGTGCCGAAGCTGTGAGTAGAAATATATTCATGGGGTCCACTTCCCTTAATGGAATTAAATTTAATTATCGAATTCACTTTTTTCGATGTGGACTACAGTATTATTTAAAGTAGTGGGAGGCACATTTGGGTTAAAAATACATGACTTAGGCAGTGACTGATATTATGGAAATTGACTGCTAATGTTTATGTTATTCAATAGTGTAGATAGAATTTAAACTTCTAATCCATTGCATTTATATTATATATATGTGTATTTTTTCCGACTCTACCCTGGTACCATGTTTCTAGAATAGTAACTAGATTAGAGTAGGCTAGGATATAATAATTAGATTAGTCTATATCATCGGGAACTGTTGTTCCGATTTTCTTAGGGAATCAATATGGTTACTGACTTGGTTTCTGATTCAAAATAGTTAATCTAAATTAATATCCGAGTTTAGGATATAATATTGTAGATAGAATAGTTTCTTGTGCAATAAAGATTAATATGAATTGGTTTATATCTCGAGATTCTTTACTGTCATTAAAAAAACCCCATTAGGTATTTGTTTGTCCAAAAATGATGTTTCTAGGCTTTAATGATCTTTAGAGGTCAGATGTTTGACACAATTTTCTTGTCAATCATTTGCTACTGTTGCGAATGGTTGAAGGCAAATTAGAAAGTAAAGAAAAAATATATGTATAGTTGTGTGTATAGAATATTGATTCTCCTAACACGACAACTATAGGTATTAGATACTGGATCTATTGTCTACTTGTTAAAATATTATTTAATATACGATACCAAGACTTGTAATTTTTAGTAAGTTATTCTTTATAAACAATTGTTACGTATTTAATACAACTAGTAGTGTCATTGACACAAAGATAAATATTAAGAAAAATATTCGGTAATATAAATAGCTTAAAACAATAGTTATGAGATTATATCACTTAAAAACTAGCTTTTTATCTTGTTTGGTAAATGATGGTCTAATACGAGATCACACCATATATCCTTATCCATTTAATGAATATTTTATTCAATGATTGTGACCAAATCTAATTTAACCAATAATCGTCATTGGAATATAGATTTATTAAACTAATACATTGAATGTATGTTGTTTTATGAATTATATATTGCTCTAGATAATTTTCTTTACATCGAAACTTAGTCGATGAGTTGTCTTGTCTTAGTTATCCATTTATAAAGAAACAAAGATAGAATACCTTGAAGGGTTCGATGTAACATCCCCCTTTCAGAGATGCTATCGGCAGGGAATAAGCTGATATATCCTTCTAAGCCCCTGACTTTCTGACTATGAACATCGATACCAATATCATCTCAAACATAAACTCATGCATAGGGATCACAGTCCAACTCATCAACATGGAATACATTTTAATACTCATAATTGTATACTCAAAATTACTTCTCTTACAACTCCATTCATGAACACTTTTAACACATTACAAAGACTGATACATTATTAATGACTAACGTGCAACTTTACTTGACACAGACAATGCAGAATCTCTGTACACGGCCTGGTAGACCCAAAAATCCTAGTGACTGCCATCAATATCCGTCCCCAAGAGCTCGTCCTCCGAGTAAACTTGCAAAATAGAAACACTGGGAATGAGGGGGGGTTAGATTGTTTGAATGACCTAGTGAGTGTACAGTCTAAACCAAAAACTAAAATGCTTTATGATAAATTATTAGTTCTAAAACTGAAACCATCTCAAGAAAATAATCTTTTCTGAAAACTCTTTTCTTATCTGAAAATAATTCCTTTTCAATGAAATATTTCTGGAAATTTTTTTTGCCTGTAAAACTCTGAGAATATGTGGAAAACCTGACGTATGGGGCCGTTACGTATCGCCGTCCCCCCATACGCCTAGAAAAATCTGTAGAAAACTAATGCATTGGGGCGTTACGTATCACCGTCCCCCCATATGCCTATCTAGTGGTCTTGGGTCATTACGTATCGCCGTCCCCCAAGCCACTGAACTAGAGCCAGAAGTATTGATCCATGCTATCATCCTGACCCAGAATCTAGGGTCTAAGAGTGTTACGTATCGCCGTCATCTAGCCCTAAAACTAGGATATAGGGGCGTTACTTATCGCTGTCCCACTAATCCTGATTTACATGTGCACATGTTTATAACTGTCAATTCCAATAACCATAAATTCCACAAGTCACATTTGAGGTGGGTTTTTCCCCATGCCTCCAAAAATCACAAATCCAAGCTTTTAAAATCAAAACTTTCTAAAAAATTCTTATTCATAAAAGTAACTGGAAATAAACTTGGCTAATGCCCTAAAGTGCTTAAAATTAAGTCTCGAATAGAAAACAAATAAGCAATATCAACTCGAAAAAGAAAGATCCACTCACTGATTGATAACTATTGCCAATGATCATGGATGTCACTGAAGAGGTTCCTGCAGAAAAGCTAGCCCGTCCTATATTAGAGTATGTTTAGCATATATAAACTAGAAGCTAATCATGGTCATGGATGTAGTGGATGCTCGTGCATGTTGCATACGTGTCGGGATAGCTAATGTGCTAACGGAATTTAACATCCTATGACGATACTGAAATGGAATGAAACTGGTCTGGCTGCAAGTCGCGACTCCAAGTCTTGCGCATCTTGACGTTCATAGAATCAGAGTGAAATAAAAAGCATTTCTTGTTACCCATCGCGAAGCTTAGTGTTCTGCATCGCGACTCCTTATGATCAGACCTGAAGCAGAAAGCTTCTTCTTGCTCCGCATCGCGATGCTGGGTGTTGGGCATCACGATATTTAAATAATCAGACCCGAGGCTTCCACACGACCGACCCGAGTCTTCCACACGACCGACCCTAGGCAAACGCACAACCGACCCGAGGTAAAGGGTTTTTTTCATGTTCATTATGAATCCCACACGCACCGGCCCGAGGTCGAGGGTATTTGCATGTTCAGCGTGAATCTCACATACATCAACCCGAGGTAGAGGGTATTTTCATGTTCAACGTGACTCCCACACACACCGACCAGAGATAAAAGGTATTTCCATGTTCAGCGTCGCGAAGCTAACCAATATTTTAAGAGTTCAAATATATTAGGTCACTAAACCTAACTTAATTAAATTAGTATAATTGAGTAAAATAATTAGTAGAGACTAATAAATATTAGTGAGTTAAAGTTTTAAGAGTTAAAATTGGTAATATCACTAATAGTGCACTAGTGTAAATGAAAGTTATGTTTTAGCCGCGCATAAATTTATAGACACTAGTGAATTAAAATAATAAATATTTTAAAGTAAAAACCTTAAAATTAATATAGTGTGTGGGAGAGAGATATACGACAATAAATCCCGTGATCTCCGTTGTTAATTCGAAAACATGAGATTCAAAAGGCACCTCGAGATGAATTTATTTTCGTCTTCCTACGGATGGTGTCCATTTTGGGTGAATATCAAGTTTGGATTCCAAAAGAATATAGACTGTAGATGTATCTAGTGAACTGACCTACCCTATGACAATACTTCACTAGTTAAGTCCAAGGGTTCCGAAATAACGGGTAACAATCACAAATGAATGATTAAATGTTAATCGAAATTCATTGATCAAATCAAATGGTGGTTGGTTAATAGATGAATAAGAGTTATTCCCATATATATTAATCGATTGAGATTATCTTGATCTATCATGCAAATACTTGACATACCGTACGACGATACTTATTTGTAGGATGATAGATTTCCGTGGCATATTAATTATCTTAGGTTTCTAATTCATTATACATGGTTCATGCATCATGTTTATTTTAATGCTTAAATATTTGAAAATTTCAAATATGCGATTAATGAATTTTAAATGCATGTTTAATTTATTTTATTTCAGCCATGGTTTTCTCCAATAATTACTATTCTTTCTAACGACAAATTGATGGGAGAAAATTATGTAAAATGGAAAAGTAACATGAACGCCATTTTGGACTACGAAAACCTTAAGTTTGTCCAGATAGATGAGTGTCATCCCGAGCTAGCTAGAAACTCTGGCCAAGCTGTGTACGATGCCTACCAGAAATCCCGACCAATGAGAAGGTCTGCTGCTTCTTGCTAACAGGGATGTGCGAGGTTTTTACTGAAAAGCATGAGCCTATGGCTACAACATCTTTTATGATGAAGTCATTATAGGGCATGTTCGGGCGACCTTCATAGCGGCAACGTCATGAGGCCATGGTCTCAATGATGACCGCTAGGATGAAAGAAAGGTCATCAGTCTGAGAGCAAGTCTTAAGGATGATGACCTATTTCAATACGATCGAAAGCCTTGGAGCTCGTATTGACGAGCACAACCAGGTGACCATGATCATGGAAACTTTTTCGAAGAGTTTCCTGCAGTTTAAAAATAACTATATTTTGAACAAGTTGTTTTTTACTTTGACTAAGCTGCTTTATGAGCTCACCCATTACGAGTACATGCTGGTAGATCCTCGTAAGCCCAGTGGAGCGGTAAATGTTGCCAAATCTTCTAAATCTGCCAAGAATAAGAAGAAAGACATTGGAAAGGTTAAAGAAAATCCTATAAAGAATAACAAGAAAGGCTCCAAGGATTCCAAGCCTAAGGGACGTGTTTCCACAGCAACAAGGACGTGCATTAGAAAAAGAACTGTCCTAAATACATTGTTGAGCTGAAAGAGAAGAAGGCTACATGTAAATATGATTTACTTGTTATCGAATCTCTATTAGTAGAGGACGATAAGACCATATGGATTGTTAATTCTAGAGCCACAAACCATGTTTGTGTTGGGAATTATCTAAGGTCCCAAGATCAAACAAGACATGAAATTATGTGTGAACACATCAACGGAGGTAGCGGAATACTCACATTGATCGGTAGAGTCGATTTGGAGACGATTCAAGCCCAAAAAACGCACTGCCATTCACGCCCACTGCATGCAGTCCACTGCCCTGCAAAACAGAAAATTGGGTGAAGAAACGGAGCTCCAATCTTCGTCGGATGGATCCCGTCTCATGGGGGAACCTCCCTACCACCTTCGCAAGACTCGTAGTGTGCTAGCACTTGCGGTTTTCACCATGAAAACCCAACTCTTGCTCCCCTAAACTCACGCCCAAACTGGTTCAAAACCAGTGAAGAAATGGCCACCATTGCCGTGAGAGGAAGAGAGAATTTTGAGAGAAAAATGTGTTATGTTAATTAAAATGATTTACCAAAAATCAATTTATATTTATGCCATAATTTATTAAATTAATAATAAATTTATGACACAACACATGCAATAGCTTAGAGTGTCAAACACTCAATTTCCATGCAATAACATTGAGTGCAATGTACACTATCTACATGCAAAGCATTAGAATGACATGTGTCATGTGGGCCCCACACGTTTCCAAATGAAAGTGGGCCCACGTGCACTCACGCGTTCGGGTTCGATATTTCCGAAATACCGAGCTTACGTCGCGACGGTTAATTCAATCGAATTTAAATAAATAATTGCGCCTGGCGAAATTATTATTTACGTCGCTAACGAATTAATTCTAAATTAACTCGTTTGCCCGAATTAAAATCTAATTTTAATTCCGCGTCGAAATCTAATTTCGTTTATATATCGAATATATTAATTTACCGATTAATTCCAAATTAATCGTTATCTCTCTCTAGACGATATTTTATCCTGGATAAAATATCTCCGTAATTAATCCTAGATTAATTTTCTCTCTCTTCTATTATAATCCCAGATTATTCAAGAGTGCGAGTTGTGCGTCATCGGTGGATTATCGGGAAGCGACCCATGAGATCCCCGGATAATCTGGCAGTAAATACGGTCGTCGGAGTATCCGAATCACGTACGTACCAAGTACTACGTTCTACCGATTTACGAGACAAGGTTGACTCCTAGCAAAGCACCAAGTCTTCCCAGGTTCTCCGGACATATTCATCAAAGAATATCTAGATCTGTATCAAGCGTAGTATACATTGTATTGCCGCATATCGGCCAGTATCGGATAGTCACGTGCTAGGGCTGGGGCTGGATAAGTGTCTGCCCCGTCCGAAACACATATCGGATGTCTGGTAACTAGTCTCTATAATCGGATATTCATGACCTGGTCATAATATCACGATTGGATGCGCATCACTTTAAGAGCACTAATACCGTATCCTGCGTGACATCATCTCCATTATGACTGGAGTGACACTTCCGTCTTGACATCACATCCAATACCCTACGATTCTCTCATATACCCGGCATTGGCGTACACAGAACCGGTTACAGTCCTAGACGACCTCAACTAAAGTATATCGATTGTCGTAAGCATTAGCGATGTAAGTCTCAGGTTAAGACTATACACACCTACCTTGATTTCGGCCTCCCATAGACACATCGTCATAATACCAATGGGATTCCGAGGGGTCTATCCAGAGCGAAGCTGTTTCCCGTACCATCGGTGAAACACGACCTCCTATCGCACTTGCATAAGTATCCAATACTTATATATATGAGAACTATGTCGTTGTGCCCTCACAACGCGCACAAGTGCAATACTAGCCTATTCCGCATTATCGATGTCCAGTCTCGATAATACTACGGCTAGGGATATTTAATGATTAATCCTTCGTGGACTGATACTGTCTCATATCATCTCAATCCAGGAACTAATCATAGGGACCTCTCTTCATTTATATATCTTTGGTGATCTAATCACAAATGATGAGAGTGCAATTTCCTTATTACATAGTTAATTTGCTACAACAACACAATGATCTGTGCAAATAGTGACGCTATGGGTCATATTATCCAACAATCTCCCACTTGGCACATAGCCAGTCACTCGAGTGTCTAACACCCGAACTATGTACAATTCGCTCAAATTGCTGAGGAAAGGTTTTCGTCAGCGGATTTGCTTGATTATCGTCTGACGCGATTTATACGATCATCACATCGCCACGATGTATGATCCGAACGAATCAGATGAATATAGAAGTATATATCTGGATCGTCGATGAGACCTTTAATTCTTTAGCCTTGTGCTGACGCCTAGCTCAGCTGCTAACAGAACTATATCTAATCTAATTAGATTTATTTTTGATCCAAATGGCTTCTATTGCTGCCTCAGCTGCAACAATAATCCGCATTTGTTGTTTATTCGGCAACAGTTATCTTGCTTGGAAGATTTCCAGCTCACTGTCCCGGTGTTCAAACTTTATAGTACCGTAGTATTTAATCGTTTGGAAACTTGCTGCAGTGATCCCAGTCACTTCAAGTTCTCCTCTCCATAGTTTAAGATAGCATATTAGTTCTCAGAGATACTAACAGATGTTCTTAATTTCAATCCAGTGACTGTCACTTGGATTGACCTGATTGTGACTCCATATGCTTGAAGCGTATGAGACACCAATACAAGTACATTTTAAATGTACAATTTCCCAGAGAGTGTTAACAAACTCCAAATCTATCCCAGTAGATCTTTATTCCTTGAATAAAGGTTGTTACTCCCCAGAATTCTACGGAGAATTTCTTATGAAGAATATCTATGAAAGCCAAGCTTTCACCAATTGCTTTATGGGAATTTCACTGTCAGTGCGCTCTCCCACTAACCTCCTTATATACACAAGAATTATTTCGTTTTGAGTTAAATCATAAACCATTATGATTATTTCAAAACGTCAGTTCCAAGAACCTTATGCTTGCTTTGATCCAAACATGGATCGAATAACCCGCAAACCTTGTTTGTCGGTTATACAAAAATCGTCAGGATGTTGTAAACATCCTCCAAAAGGTTTCCTTTTCAGGAAAGCGATTTTGATTTGTAACTGACATATTTCATAAATGAAATATACAGTTATCAACAAGCATCTTCAAAATGGACTTACCATGGCAACAGGTAAAAGGTTGAACCGTTATTAACACAATGTTGATAACGATACCTTTCCGTCAAAAGCCTAGCTTTGTACGTTGGTATGTTGTCATCCATGTATGTCTTCCTTGAAGACGTATAATGTACCATAGGCACAACGCCTTGTGGTACAACAACTAGTATCCATAATAGTCGTTATACATGGAATCCATTTCGGACTCATGGCACTTTGCCATAACAGGGAGTCGATACCTCGTATCACTTCCTCATAACGTAGTCGGATGGTACACCTCCATAAGATTGACATCTTAATGAGGTTAGATCAGAAACCCATACCCTAGGTTGTTTTCTGACTCTATCCGATCTACCCGATTTCTTGTGTATTTGAAGATTAATGGTACAGATTCATCATAGATGAATTGTTTGTGTTCCATTAAGGACTTCGTGCTATGAATAGTATTACTCCGATTTTCATTGAGTATCACTATCCTCCCACTGACCACTGCATATCGGTATTCCTCTCAGGAAAACCGCATGGTGAGCAACAATCACATTGTTCTCATGTGGGATTTATAAGTACTATACTTATGGTTTCCCTTAGGGTAACCTATATTGGCACTAATCCAATTTGGGTTCTTAGTTTGGTATCATCCAAACTTTATGCCTGGCATACCCAAATTATCAGGAATGAGAAACCTCGTTTCTTTCCTGTTCATATCCTATATGATATCTGTCAAACAGATTTATATGGAACCTTATTCTAAATAAGTTTTGCACTGTTAATACATATCCTGTAGAAGGAAATAGTAGCTCAGAGCGACTCGTGATAAACCTTATTATGTCCAACAAAATTCGGTTTTAGTTCAGACACACCGTCTAACCGACGTGTCTCGGGAGGAGTCCTCACATGAAAGAACACCGTACTCTTTCATTTATATATGAAACTTATTGCTTAAGTATTTTCCATTTCGGTCTTACCGTGGCGGAATAACACTATAGCCGATCTGTTTGTTTTCTTCGTGTCGAAACTTCAAAAGTTTCCGATCTGTGTTCTTCAAAAGAAACACATAACCACAACGTGATGCTACATCCGTTAAGGTCACGAAATATTCATGTTCACATCTAGCCTAGCTAGATATGGGCCCACTTAATTCACCATGAATAGGGCTAACAGATCGGTGGCCCTTTTACTATTACCAAGTAAATAGTATTTTAGGTATTTAACCTAATAAACTAGATTCGTAGACCTTATTTGAATAGTCAAATCAGTCCTAGTACCCACTCTTAAAAGGTGTGGATATACGAGTCTTGTTTAATTGTGTCCTAGACAACAATGCCACAAATAAGTCTCCATTGATCAAATCAATTTAAGCTATTTATTTGTCATTTATATGTTTGAGATTTTATTATATTCAAAATATAAATTCTGTTATTTACATCCAATGTATTTATCTCAGTATCATCTTTATATAATGAAACACTTTAGTGTTCTAGAATATAAAGGTTTTATCCGCATCGGATTAAACACTGATATAGAGATAATGTCTCTAGTCAAACTAGTTACATTATAACATTTCCTAATTTAAGTACATACCCAAAGGGTAGTTCCTAAACTTAGGTATCTACGGTCGAAACAACGACTTTCGTCCCGTTTCCAATTCGCAGAGAAATCTCGGCTTGAAGCCAGTATCCAGCTCACAGCGGATTCTGAACGTCAATACATATATATATTATGTACCACACTAAGTATTTAAAATCCAATTTCAATACTAGTAGTAAACATAACTTTGACAAATATTTTTAAAGTTAGAGCCTCGCCCTATCTTTAATTCCTTCGTGTCTTCCATATCCAAATGGTAGTCACTTTGGGATATGTCAATTATCTTTTCAATATTTCACAAACCTTTGGCCAAGCCTTGGGTTTTAGAATATCGAAATGATATGCACCTTGTGCTACATGCCCAATTGCAAACTTTAATACTTTTAAATCTAAAGATAGATTTATTATAAGTATATTAATTAAGCACTAAAGTCATCATCACATAAATCTTCCAAAGACTTTATGCTCTACTATTTGCTTAATAATGGGCTTAGTCATAATAAGTTATTTTATCAAATAAATTAACCTATTATTAATTCCCAATTGAAAATTAAATCATTTAAAGCATTTAATCCAATGATTATATATTTTAAATATTCAACTTTTCAATTCTTTCTTGATTTCAATAGTCCAACTATTTAATCAATTTAATAAGGTACTATTTATTATAATGATTACAATAATCCAATTATTTAATCAACTATAATTTTAATATTGATTACTATAATCTAATTATAAAATCAACTATCATTTTAATTCAATTATTGATTACTATAATCCAATTATAAAATCAACTATATATTGAATGAGTTTGTATATAGTCCAACTATATATATTTTTAAAACAACATAAAATATTAGTCCAACTAATACTTTTAATTAATATGACGAGTAAAATAAAATGAGCGCGTTTAGCGAGTATTCGAACGAATGTTGCAAATTCAATACTTGCCTCCCACTATTTTTCGTCGAGCCTCTAACCCTCTGTCGAGTACTCGGGAAACCGTGTTTCCTAGTGGGCTAGGATCCCGTTAAATATCACACAATCTTGACTTTGGCCAACAAATTGTATGATAATTAACTAGGTAGATCTCGAAGATCAATTGGATCTTATCCAACTCCTAGATCCAGTAGGTGGACATCCAAGTCCCAAACATATATCATATATATGCCTATATATCCAATATATACCCTAACCTTTTTCCTCTGAATCAACTAGGCCTTGGCTTTGGCACAACAAACCTAGTGATCCCAGTCAAGCGCGGACCCATGACATGGAAGCTTCGTAATCAATGTCAATGGACAAGAAGTGGTCTTGACTTTGGCCAACAAACCACAACTTGGACACGACACCGATATGGAACAAAGCCTCGTGATTAAAACACATCTTTGACGGACAAGGGCTTGACTTTGGCCAACAACCCCTGCCAATCTCGGATCTTGAGTAAGAATCACTCAATGGAAGGAAATAAACGCTTGATATTTAACGAGGGTTTTTCGCGTGCAAATTGGCTACCAATTTAATTATCTTTGTTAAGTCTCATCATCATACACCCTTAAACATGCATTCTAAATACATAATAAAGCGAGTATGAAATAAATAATAATGATATGCGGATGGATACTTTACACATTGATCCTAGATCAAATCTCTCCCTTTCTCACTCAAGCTAGCACTTGTACTACTTCTACCCGTTACACTACACTTCTAAAGAAACCTCATATACATAGAGGGGAATAGGTGAGAAGAGAATACAAAGAGAAAGAAGGTGATAAGGCTGGACACGCAGGTCCAATTTAATAAATCGAATTTATTACACAATTTCTAAAATTGCCCACCCATCTAATATCCATCCGATATACATTATTCATTCAACACAACCATGTATTCACACACATAAGCATGCTATCAATCAATCTAATCAAATTAATTAATCTGATAATTAAGTGATCATCCAATGTTCAAACAACGATTTGATTCTGTTCGAGTCAAACTCGTTTTTGCGAATAAGTACTTAAAGTACGAATTCATGAATTAAATTAAACTACATCATTAAATCTAATTTAACATGTATTTAATACTAATTCATTATTCAATTCCAAATTAAATATTACACTTTTATTCAATAAACCTTTTCGATTAAATTCCAAATTAATCGTAACGCGTCTCAAAGACCGATTAACGTCCAACGTCAATTCAATTAAAGTCCAATGGGCTTTTGATTGATTTCTTAAGGCGTGGACTTTTGGTCAACTCGGGTCAAACCGATAACCAAAGTCCAATCCGGGATTTACCCCATAAGCCCATAAATCAATCTTGGCCCATTAGGCCCAATTGAACTTTAAAGGTTCATTAAGTGGCATTTGGGCTTTATGGTCAAGGTTTTGGGCCCAATTGGATCCAATCCATTTGGCTTAAACCAAACTTGATAAAATCAAGCCCAATTACAATATTAAAGTCCAATTTCCAAAATTAGGCCCAATTAATTAAATATGACAAAATCCAATTTCATATTCAATTAAAATAAAGTGTATTACATGATTAATCAACTAAATCAATATTTCTAAAACACCATATTAGTCCAATTAATCATGCTTAATTCATTATTACATGTCCAACATACAAATTGAAAAATCAAACCCATTTACATGCTACTAGCTCTCGGCCAAGGAGGGATTTTGTGTCCGATTCGGTTTCAATCCAATCGAACCTACAATCGACATTAAATCACCATCCAATTATTACATACACATCCAATGTCATAAAATCAAAAATGCCAAGACAATAAAGGGCATACACATTCGGCCAACACAAGGATTTTGGGGTTTTGTCCAATTCGAAATCCAATCCAATTCTATTCAAATTAACATCAACCTAAATGATTTCAACTCATCAAATGAATCATAAATCAAAAAATTCCAAAAATCCCAAATATGCTTCAACTTTCGGCCAAGGTTAGATTTTGGGGTTTTTTGTCCAATTCAAAGTACTATCCAATAGACCTTAAATTAACATCAAACACTATGATTCCAATTCATCAAATTAATCAAAATCAAAAAATTTCCAAGAACCCAAAATCATCACACATTCGGCCAACACTTCCAATTTGGGCAAAATTGATCCAATCACATTTTGTTGAAATTGATCAAATCAATCTTCAATTAAAGATCATTTAAACATGCTCAATTAATCAATTTAACCAAATCATGCTCAAAATCAAAATACCCAATATTAGTCACATATTCGGCCAAGATGCAAAAATTTGGGGAAAATAATTCTAAATCATTTTTCAACAAATTGGTCCAACCAAAATGAAATTAAACATGTTATAAGCATACTTAAACAACCAATTAACTCAAATCATGCTCAACAAACATTTACCCAAATTTTAAGCCCTAAAATTTTCATGCTTGCAACATTAGCTCATGATGCCATTGTTGGTAATTATCTAAGGTCCCAAGATCAAACAAGACATGAAATTATGTGTGAACACATCAACGGAGGTAGCGGAATACTCACATTGATCGGTAGAGTCGATTTGGAGACGATTCAAGCCCAAAAAACGCACTGCCATTCACGCCCACTGCATGCAGTCCACTGCCCTGCAAAACAGAAAATTGGGTGAAGAAACGAAGCTCCAATCTTCGTCGGATGGATCCCGTCTCATGGGGGAACCTCCCTACCACCTTCGCAAGACTCGTAGTGTGCTAGCACTTGCGGTTTTCACCATGAAAACCCAACTCTTGCTCCCCTAAACTCACGCCCAAACTGGTTCAAAACCAGTGAAGAAATGGCCACCATTACCGTGAGAGGAAGAGAGAAATTTTGAGAGAAAAATGTGTTATGTTAATTAAAATGATTTACCAAAAATCAATTTATATTTATGCCATATTTATTAAATTAATAATAAATTTATGACACAACACATGCAATAGCTTAGAGTGTCAAACACTCAATTTCCATGCAATAACATTGAGTGCAATGTACACTATCTACATGCAAAGCATTAGAATGACATGTGTCATGTGGGCCCCACACGTTTCCAAATGAAAGTGGGCCCACGTGCACTCACGCGTTCGGGTTCGATATTTCCGAAATACCGAGCTTACGTCGCGACGTTAATTCAATCGAATTTAAATAAATAATTGCGCCTGGCGAAATTATTATTTACGTCGCTAACGAATTAATTCTAAATTAACTCGTTTGCCCGAATTAAAATCTAATTTTAATTCCGCGTCGAAATCTAATTTCGTTTAATATATCGAATATATTAATTTACCGATTAATTCCAAATTAATCGTTATCTCTCTCTAGACGATATTTTATCCTGGATAAAATATCTCCGTAATTAATCCTAGATTAATTTTCTCTCTCTTCTATTATAATCCCAGATTATTCAAGAGTGCGAGTTGTGCGTCATCGGTGGATTATCGGGAAGCGACCCATGAGATCCCCGGATAATCTGGCAGTAAATACGGTCGTCGGAGTATCCGAATCACGTACGTACCAAGTACTACGTTCTACCGATTTACGAGACAAGGTTGACTCCTAGCAAAGCACCAAGTCTTCCCAGGTTCTCCGGACATATTCATCAAAGAATATCTAGATCTGTATCAAGCGTAGTATACAATTGTATTGTGCATATCGGCCCAGTATCGGATAGTCACGTGCTAGGGCTGGGGCTGGATAAGTGTCTGCCCCGTCCGAAACACATATCGGATGTCTGGTAACTAGTCTCTATAATCGGATATTCATGACCTGGTCATAATATCACGATTGGATGCGCATCACTTTAAGAGCACTAATACCGTATCCTGCGTGACATCATCTCCATTATGACTGGAGTGACACTTCCGTCTTGACATCACATCCAATACACTACGATTCTCAATATACTCGGCATTGGCGTACACAGAACCGGTTACAGTCCTAGACGACCTCAACTAAAGTATATCGATTGTCGTAAGCATTAGCGATGTAAGTCTCAGGTTAAGACTATACACACCTACCTTGATTTCGGCCTCCCATAGACACATCGTCATAATACCAATGGATTCCGAGGGGTCTATCCAGAGCGAAGCTGTTTCCCGTACCATCGGTGAAACACGACCTCCTATCGCACTTGCATAAGTATCCAATACTTATATATATGAGAACTATGTCGTTGTGCCCTCACAACGCGCACAAGTGCAATACTAGCCTATTCCGCATTATCGATGTCCAGTCTCGATAATACTACGGCTAGGGATATTTAATGATTAATCATTCGTGGACTGATACTGTCTCATATCATCTCAATCCAGGAACTAATCATAGGGACCTCTCTTCATTTATATATCTTTGGTGATCTAATCACAAATGATGAGAGTGCAATTTCCTTATTACATAGTTAATTTGCTACAACAACACAATGATCTGTGCAAATAGTGACGCTATGGGTCATATTATCCAACAGTTTGTTCTTGGTAGCTACTTGATTCATGGAGGGACCTTGCTGAAGGTGACTATACCATGAGGGTCGGGACAGAGGATGTCGTTCAGCAATAGCAGTGGGAGTTTTCCAGTCTAAGTTTTTTAAATACTAGTTATTTAAATTTGAACAATATGTTATTTATTCATGATTTCGTAGGAATTTGATTTCTGTTTTTAAACTTTTGGATGATGGTTTTTACGTTTCTTTTAATAGTACTTTTAATAGTAATTTAGATATTGATTGATAGAATGGATTAACTATATGCACATGAAACTCATAAAATAATTTATATGCATTAAGGTCGTTAACACATAATTCACTGCTCAACACTGAAATGGTTAAGGTTGAAAAACCTAAAACAAAATGCAAAAAGATTTCTCACTATGAGACATATATGTGGCATCTTAGACTTGTTCATATTAGCCTTTATCGGATAGAAAAGTTGATAAAGAACTTTAATAGTCTATGAATCCTGTCTAAAAGGAAAGATGACTAAGTGACCTTTTACTAGAACAGAAATAAGAGCCAATCAACCACTTGAGCTAATACATTCAGACGTTTGCGGACCGATGAATGTCAGAGCCCGAGGTGGTTATGAATACTTTGTCATATTTATTGATGATTATTCCAGATATGGGAACGTTACCTAATGCAGCACAAGTTGTATACTTTCGAAAAGTTCAAAGAGTATCGTGCTGAGGTTGAGAACCAATTAGTTAAGACGATCAAAACTCTATGATCAGATCATTGAGGAGAATACCTTGACAGAGATTTCGAGGAATTCTTAGTTAAGCTAGGATAGTGTCCCAACTCACAACACCTGGAACACCATAGTAAAATGGTGTTGCAGAGAGGAGAAATTGGGCCCTACTAGACATGATAAGATCTATGTTTAGTTATAGTTCACTACCTAGTTCATTCTGGGGGTATGCATTGTAAACAACGATATGTATCCTCAATGTAATTATATCTAATTCTATTCCCAAGACTCCATTAGAGTTGTGGAGTGATCATAAATCTAGTTTATGATATTTCCACATATGGGGTTGTCTAGCACTTGTGTTGAAGAATAAGACTACTAAATTGGAGCCACGTTCACAAGTGTGACTATTTGTAGGCTATCCTAAGGAGTCTAGGGGTGGATTTTTTTATAGTCCTGAAGATAATAAAGTGTTTGTGTCGATAAATGCTACGTTTCTAGAGGAGGACTATATGAGGGACTTCAAACCTCGAAATAAGGTGTTACTCGAGGAGTTACTTGCTGGTTCGACCAGCACGCCATCATCACAATAATTGGCAAAAACATAACACCTTTGAAATCTGAGCGCCATATGCAAGTTTGTCATAATAATCTGCCACCTAGACGTAGTGAGAGGGTTGTACGGCATCTTGATCGTTATTTAGGAGTTGGAGAGGCACAAGTTGTCACTTCCAGTGATGGTATAAATGATCCATTGACCTATCGTAGCGCAATGGATGATTCTGATAAAGAGGAATAGCTCATAGTCATGAACCTTGAGATGAAGTCTATGTACTCCAACTCATTATGGGAACTTGTAGACCAATCTGATGGATTAAAATCATAGGTTGCAAGTGGATCTACAAGAGGAATAGGGGAGCATATGGGAAGGTACAAACCTTCAAGGTTAGGCTAGTGGCCAAGGGTTACACCAGGAAAGATAAAGTTGACTATGAGGAGACTAAGGAAGTAGTCTGGTTTCGAAAGTTCTTGTGAGATCTGGAAGTTGTTCTAGATATGGATAAACCACTCATTCTTTATTGCGATAATAGTGGTGCAGTGGTGAATTCTAAATAACCAAGAAGCCACAAGAGGGGAAAGCATATAAAGAGATAATATCATATATAGAGCATAGAAAGATTAACATTCATAATGGTTATGAATAAATCATTCATTAGAGAATCAATGGTACTTAAAGTAAAAATAATTAGTGGGGTATAACTGATATTATGACCCAGCTCTAATTATGAGATACTCGTGAAGGGCCAATCCGTATGTATTGACTATATCAATGGACACTGACATAGTTCAGCTTATATTATCTTTCTACAGCAACGAGAGTGCAACTTCGGGTTTTTAGTGGAATAACCTGAAGTTAATAATTTGAAATATTTAATTGAGAATTTAATTAATTTTTCGAGATTATTGGAGCTCGGAACCATACTTCTATTTAGTCCCCGTTCAAACTCGATATATTATAGCATAATAAATATAATTGGATAGTCCAATTATATACTCACATATGTATGTGTGTGTGTATATATTAATATGACTGATAATATTATTTTGTCACACTTGAAACTATATGTTAATTTTGATATATGTTTTTTTTATAAGAAATGATTATATGATAATTATTTGTTATAAGTTATTAAATTTTATTGTATAATTTAATAAAGTTTTTAACATATGAATTTCCAAAAATTGTATTTTGAAAATCCTTTAGTTGGTATGGAAGTTACATTTTTAAATAGTAACTACACATTCTTATTTTGTAACATCTTTTGTCATGATGATGACATTAAGTACAAAAAGAAAATTGGATTTTTTTGAAACCCAAGTCATTCCAAACCATAGCCACATTTTCTTGTCTTGAGTTTTCTCTCAAAAGTATAAGAAAAAGAAGGAAAAAAACTAAAAAAAATCTTATGTGATCAATTATTTGATCTCTAAAGTGTTTAAAGATTAGTTTGTGAGTATATCCTACACTATTTTCTGTTGGTTGCGAGACATAGTACAGAAGGCCATTCAGTGTCGAACCAAAAAATGACATCTTCTCATTTTCCTTAACACCTCACGGTAGTGAGGAGATTTTACTCACTGCCGCCACTCCTTAATCTGTATGTTAGGGATATGCCATATACCCACTTGTGGATTGGCTATATATACATGTATTTGTAATATTTTCATTAATTAATAAAATGGCAATCTTTATTATACGTGTCTTACATAAATTACATGAATCATCAAAACACTGTAATAAAGCCCTTGGAGTAATAAGATGATGGCTTCCACGCCTTATGAAAATCATACTCTTAAACGTTCATAGTCATAGTTTTGTGAATAATCTGGGCGTTCACAAAGCGGAGAGACTAGCATGATGATATGATCCGCCCTTAAGTGGGGTAGCCGATCTCATAGGCTACTAGCGGAGATCCGTCCGCTTTGTTTATCCCATGGATGCATGAGTTGCTCGTGTCCATCGATCTGATCGCCGAAAGTTTTCACATGGAATGTTTATCCCATGTGTATGTGAGAACTTTCATGTACCGATTGTATGACTAGTCCTTAGACTTGAGGTCTTTACAATCTTATGTGTGGATCAAATGACTTTGACATTCTCCTTCCCCGGTTCAAAAGATCCGGTCATAAGGGTATGATTGGGTCATTTGTTGAAACACATGAAGTTTGTAAAGATACAACAGAGAATCGCCACTCTTTCGGATAATATTTTCTTACAAGAGTAGTATTCTAGTTCGTGGGTTGATATGTGTGATCAGTGCTTGAGACTGTGGCCGCAGCCGAAGAATCATGTGAGATTCTTGGGTTAGAACGATTCATGACACTATCAACATCATACATTTGACTATATGGGTAGACACTTTCCATACCCTAGGTCAAACGATAGGGATACAGTGTGGCGAGGGACCATATCATATGTAAATCGCATACAGAATGGGTATATATATTTCCTTCTCATTTGGGGGCATTGGCATGTTGGTAGATGTCAACCTTTGTCATTGAAATCGAACGACCATTTGATCGGAGGATAATCTATGTTCGTTTAAATTATCACGATTCATTCATGTCTAACTTGAGGGGAACCCAAAAGGTCACACACAACAAAGTCGAAATCAATGGTTAACAGTACACAATACAAATTTAACAGCATATATGATTGCTGTAGGAATTGTTCATAAATGGTTCATAATGGTTCAATGTGTTTAATTATTGAACATATCATTTATGAGGTTCCATAGTGGTTTAGGGATTAGTGAATGATGATAGGGGCACTTTGGGAATTGGAATAAATAAAAAAAAAGCGTGAATAGTTATGTGAATATTATTTTTTTTTATTTGTTTTTTATTTTGAATTCCAATTCGGCCCAAACTCTTATTAGGGTTTTATAATCTCATTAAACCACTAAATTAAGATCCAATGGCTAATAATAAATTAGCTTTTATCCCACATCATATTCTTAATTAATTTTGTTGTCTTTGGAGCACCTATATAAACCCAAAGAATTCTTTACAAATTTTTGCACCAAACCTTTCATATCTTGGGTTTATATAAGTGAGAAACTCTAAAGTTTAAGAGTAAGCCACTTATTTTGTGGATCCTTAAGTCTAATTGAATAGAGGAACCTCGAGTTAAAAGTTTTGAGGTATTTGCCTAGGCAAGCACTAAAGGAAAAATACCTGTGCACTCAAGGCGTAGTCTTGCTGTTGAGTTTTGGATTTGGTGTGTGCACCTTTGGAGGCCACACACTTGGGTGGCTCTTTGGAATATGGAAGAGCTTGCTGAGTTCGAGAAAAGATTGTAGATTGGAGGGAGGACTCGAGGAGTCTTCGGTTCAAGTAAGTCTTTTTCTTTCTTTATTTTAATTAGAGTTCTTATGATAGTTAGCATGTTGAGGTTTATGTTCTTTGCATGTTTTACGAGTTTTTATGATTAGAATATATAGTAACATGCCTAGGCTTGTAAAATAAAAAAAATGGGTATTGGGCAAAGGGATAGTGGCATCATAATTTGATTTATTAAATTTTCCGCTGCATACTCACGGCCGCTTCCCAACAGTGGTATCAGAGCGCCGTTTTTGTTTTGATTAGTTTTCTCTCATTTGAACTCGAAATTGTGTATGTAAAAGCTCATTGGAAAGCTAACACCCTGAACTTAATTTTAGGCACACGTTTTGCATGATTTGGTTAAGTTGTGAATTGTGAAATTGCATTTAACGTTCACGCATCTGTAAAAAATGTGAATAGTAAATTTATTTGATTAAAATAAAATACAATATCATAATTAAACATTAATCAAAGTTATTTAATTCCTAAAATAATTCCAACATATAAAACTCATATGCTTGATGATTCTATGTATGATTAGAATTGGCATGATTATTTTAGGGTGCAAGCATCTAGAGACTTTCTAAGGAATAGAGAGTGTATTGCTTATCCCTTAGCTAAGTAATTATTCCGTGATGAACTTATAGATTTATTACCTTTAAGGCTAATAGATATAAATCACTTGTTTATAATAAAAGACATTATAAAAGATACAAGTGGGGTGAGAACAAGGCGTTAATAAAACTTTCCAAACTAAAGTTAATTTAACTAAAGGTATTACTAGAGTTAGATAATGATTTGGTGTCTTCCTTCACTCACTACTTTTTTATAGCAAACAGGAAAAGCTGTGAAGACATCTAGATAATCATTTACTCAAAGCTTACCTTAAAGCATATTTAAAATATTGGACTAATTTGGAGGATCTATTGTTTATTCCTGTCACCAAGTCAATAAGAGCCTAAGAGGTAAGGGTATTTAAGAGAGTTCGCCCACCACCCTCCCTCTGGGGAATTTTCAATGAGGAATCCATTTGACAGTTATTCACTTAAACTTGCTAAAATCCTCAATAATAATTTAAGTCTAAAATTTGCCTCCCATTGTAAAGTATAGACCCAAAGGGCTTAAACCGTATTGGTAGGACTAGGCTTTACCAGACTGACCAATACTAATTTGTCCATAAATCGTACTATTGACAATGGTTTGACTTTTCTGAGTCATAAGACGCAACGACCCTTAGGCGTGGTCTTATAACTTAGTGGCAAAGATTGGGTGTCCACAAGGACTAGCATAAGCTATGGCATGTTTGATTGCCCAACCCAATGATCAAGGAATTGTGATTTATATCATAAATTGGTTGGGAACCTACCTAATTATCATTTTATAACGACCGGCCCTAGTCAGAGTTATGAAATGATGATAATGGGATCCTTGCCCACAAGAAATCCATTATATTGGGGTTGATGCGATTTGCTTAAAACTTTAAAACAATTGAGTGGGAGCAACTTCATAATATTAAAAGCCCATGTTATTATGAACATTAATGAAAACATATTCCTAATTTTAACATTCTCTCTTAACATGTGGGTTAAAATATTTCACAAACATTCAAATGGCAAATAGAGTATCACTTCGTTCCATCCTTGATGAGCTTAAGCTCAAATGGGACAACTGTAATGATTGGTTTAGAAACCTAAAACTATCTTACGATAAGAAAAGATTTTATATGTTCTTGAAATACTATTTCCCCCTGAACCAACAGAAGATGCTGACCAAAATACATTTGATGCTTGGAAGAAACACGTCGATGATGATGAGCAAGCAGTTTGCATAATGCTTGGCTCTATGTTGGACGAACTTCAGAAAGATCACGAAGATATGGATGCTCAAACCATCATCTTTCACTTGAAGGAGTTGTAGGGAACTTCTGTTCATACCGTAAGATTCCAAGTGTCATGTGCCTTATTCCAAACAAGGTATAAGGAAGGATCTGTTAGTGGACAAGTGATTAAGATGATTAGAAACATTGAAAAATTGGCCAACCTCGGGGTCATCATGGATCATGAGATAGGTCACGATCAAATTCTTTAGTCCTTACCAAAAGACTTCTCTAACTTTATTATGCAGTTTCATCTGTTTGATAAAGAAGCTACTTTAGCAGAATTGCACAATCTGATAAAGCAAGCAGAGAAAGACTTGAAACCGGAGCTTAAACCCTCCGTTATGCTTACGGGTACGGACCTGAAGCCACGAGGCCAAAAGAAAAATAAGGGCAAGGCCAAGGCTCTAGATCACCTAAAGCCAATGGTAAGGTGGAGAAGAAAAAAGGAAAAGGGAAATGTTTCTTTTATGGAAAGAATGGTCATTGGAAGAAAGACTGCAGATCCTTGAAATCCAAGGAAGCTAGGGAAGCCCAAGAAGCCCAATGCTTTAGGTATGTTGTATATGATTGAACTATATTCTCAAAACTCTGAACCTTCTACTTGGGTGCTTGACACCGATTGTGGGACTCACTTGTGTAACAATGTGCAGGGCCTAAGAAACAGTAGGAGACTCTGTCATGGGGAGGTTGACTTACGCATGGGTAATGCAGCAAAATTGGATGCATTGTGCGTGGGGACTTATTCATTAGTTTTACTTAATAGTTTAGTTTTAGACTTAGACTTAGAAGATCGTGTTTATGTACCTTCTCTAGTAAAGAACAACATTTCAATTTCTTCTTTATGTAATAAAGGCTTTTAATGCCTAATAAGCTGTAATGAATGTTCTATTTATTTCAATGAAATAAAATATGGAGATGGTATTTTGAATAATGGTATCTATGTCTTACAAACTAACAAAGAATGTTCAACCTCTAATATATACAACGTTAACTCGAATAATCTAAATGAATCACTTCTATGGCACAGTTGCTTAGGTCATATCAATGAAAAAAGATTAACTAAGCTATATAAGGATGAATATTTCAGACCCTTCAAATAATAACCTTATGGAACTTGCGAGTCGTGTTTACTTGGAAAAATGACCAAATTACCCTTCAAAGGTAAATGAAAGCATGCAGTGGAGACATTAGAACTCATACACTCTGATGTATGCAGACCAATGTCAGTCACCGCTAGAGGTGGATTCTCCTACTTCATTACCTTTATCGATGATCACTTACGATATGGGTATCTGTACCTTATGCGGTACAAATCTGAAGCCTTTGAGAAATTCGAAGACTTCAAAACTGAAGTAGAAAACCAACTTAATAAAAGTATTGAGTCACTAATGTCTGACCGAGGTGGTGAATACTTAAGCAACAAATTTCAAGATTACTTGAGAGAAAATGGCATTGTTTCCCAGTGGACTCCTCCGGGAACTCCACAGTATAATGGGGTCTCCGAAATGAGAAATTGGACATTATTAGATATGGTTCGATCAATGATGCCAGACACAGATCTACCTCTTTCATTTTGGGGTCGTGCTTTAGAAACTGTAACACTATTACTAAACCAAGTTCCTTCCAAAACTATTAGTCAAACACCATATGAATTATGGTATGGGAAACGTCATAGTCTTAGTTATCTAAGAGTTTGGGGATGTGACGCATATGTTAAGCTCACACAAACTAACAAATTGGATGATAGGGCAATTAAATGTAAGTTTTTAGGATATGCCTTGAACTCAATAGCATATTTGTTCTACGACCTAAATGAACAAAGAACATTTGTCTCACGAAATGCTAAATTTCTAGAGAATGAATTCCTTCTCAATAAATATAGTGGAAGTAGACTTGACCTCGATGAGGTACGAGAAGAACAAAATAACATAGAACTAAACCCCAGGCCCCTCAAAAGGGCAGCGACGGAACAACCACAAGGTTATGAACTTAGAAGGTCTGGTAGGGAAAGATATGAGCCTGAAAGATATGGTTTCCATATTGATGAGGAACATGTTCAGGTCATTGATAATGACGATCCCACCAGTTATGACGAAGCAATGCGTGACAATGATTCAGTCAAGTGGCTTGAGGCCATGAAATCTGAAATAGATTCTATGTATCAGAATCAAGTGTGAGACTTGGTGGATGCACCTGAAAGGATAAAACCCATAGGCTGCAAGGGGATTTACAAGTGTAAAACTGATGCAGAAGGCAACATCTAAACCTATAAGGCTAGGTTGGTGGCGAAAGGTTATAGACAAATCCAAGGAATTGACTATGACAAAACCTTCTCGCCTGTTGCAATGATAAAGTCCATTCGAATTTTACTGGCACTAGCTGCACACTTTGATTATGAGATTTGGCAGATGGATGTCAAAACAGCTTTCCTTAATGGGAACCTCGTAGAGGAAGTCTATATGACACAACATGTGGGGTTTGCATCTAAGGATGATCATAATAAAGTATGCAAGCTTAAACGATCCATTTATAGACTCAACCAAGCCTCCAGAAGTTGGAATATACGATTTGATGAGACAATCAAAGAATTTGACTTCATAAAAAATGTAGACGAGCCTTGTGTTTACTAGAAAAGTAGTAGGAGTGTTGTTGTATTTCTTATATTATGTCGATGACATATTAATCATCGGGAATGATATTCCTATGATATAAGCCACCAAGCAATGGTTATCTCAGAATTTCGCCATGAAAGATTTGGGAGAAACAGCCTACATCCTCGGCATTAAGATCTAACGTAATAGATCTAAGAGATTGTTAGGACTTTCTCAATCTACATACATAGATAAAGTTTTGAAAAGATTCAAAATGAAAGATTCCAAATGAGGTAATTAACCTACTTGTCATGGAATCAAATTATCTAAGGAGCAATGTCCACATACTCCTTCAGATAGAGAGCGTATGAGTAGGATCCCTTATGCTTCAGCAATAGGATCGATCATGTACGCCATGCTATGTGCAAGACCTAATGTCTCTTATACTCTTAGCATAATGAGCAGATATTAGGCAAATCCTGGTGATTGTTGGATAATATGACCCATAGCGTCACTATTTGCACAGATCATTGTGTTGCTGTAGCAAATTAACTATGTAACAAGGAAATTGCACTCTCGTCATTTGTGATTAGATCACCATAGATATATAAATGAAGAGAGGTCCCTATGATTAGTTCCTGGATTGAGATGAATGAGACAGTATCAGTCCACGAAGGATTAATCATTAATATCCCTAGCCGTAGTATTATCGAGACTGGACATCGATAATGCGGAATAGGCTAGTATTGCACTTGTGCGCGTTGTGAGGGCACAACGACATAGTTCTCATATATATAAGTATTGGATACTTATGCAAGTGCGATAGGAGGTCGTGTTTCACCGATGGTACGGGAAACAGCTTCGCTCTGGATAGACCCCTCGGAATCCCATTGGTATTATGACTATGTGTCTATGGGAGGCCGAAATCAATGTAGGTGTGTATAGTCTTAACCTGAGACTTGCATCGCTAATACTTGCGATAATCGGTAGACTTTGGTCTTGGTGGTACAGGGCTTTAACCGGTTCTCTGCGTACACCACTTCTGGGTTTATCAGAGAGTCGTAGTGTATTGGGTGTGATGTCGAGAGGAAGTATCACTTCAGTCATATTGGAGATGATGTCACGCAGGATACGGTATTAGTGCTCTTAAGTGATGCGCATCCAATCGTGATATTATGACCAGGTCATGAATATCCGATTATAGAGACTAGTTACCAGACATCCGACATGTGTTTCGGACGGGGCAGACACTTATCCAGCCCCAGCCCTAGCACATGACTATCCGATACTGGGCCGATATGCACAATACATTAGTATACTACGCTTGATATAGATCTTAAATATTCTTAAAAGGATATGTCCGGAGAATTGGGATGACTTGGTTCTTTGCTAGGAGTTGACCTTGTCTCGTAAATCGGTAGAACGTAGTACTTGGTACGTACGTGATTCGGATACTCCGACGACCGTATTTACTGCCAACTTATCCGGAGATCTCATGGGTCGCTTCCCGATAATCCACCGATGACGCACAACTTGCACTCTTGAATAATCTGGGATTATATAGATGAGAGAGAAAAATTAATCTAGGATTAATTACGGAGATATTTTATCTAGGATAAAATATCGTTTAGAGAGAGATAACGATTAATTTGGAATTAATCGGTAAATTAATATATTCGATATATTAATCGAAATTAGATTTCGACGCGGAATTAAAATTAGATTTTTAATTCGGGCAAACGAGTTAATTTAGAATTAATTCGTTAGCGACGTAAATGATAATTTCGCTAGGAGCAATTATTTATTTAAATTCAATTTAATTAACGTCGCGACGTAAGTTCGGTATTTCGGAAATATCGAACCCGAACGCGTGAGTGCACGTGGGCCCACTTCATTTGGAATCGTGTGGGCCCACATGACACATGTCATATTATGCATTATTTAATTGTAATGCATTGCATGGAGATAGTGTACAATGCACTCAATGGTTTTGCATGGAAATTGAGTGTTTGACACTCTAAGCTATTGCATGATTTGTGTCATAAGTTTATTATTAATTTAATAAATATTATGGCATAAATATAAATTGATTTTTTGTAACAAAAATTAAAAAAATCTCTCTCTTCTTTCTTTCTCTTCTCTCACGCCCAAAACTGAAACATGTTACTGGTTTGGAACCAATTTTGGCGTGGACTTTAGGGAAGCAAAGAGTGGATTTTCATGGTGAAAATTCAAGTGCTAGCACACTTACAAGTCTTGCGAAGGTGGTAGGGGGTTCGACCATGAGCCGGGATCCATCCAACGAAGCTAGGAGCTGCGTTTCTCATCTCAAAATTCTGTTTTTGGAGGCAAGTGGACTGCATGCAGTAGCTTACATGGCAGTGCGTTTTTTTGGGTTCATTTGTCTTCAATCGACTCTACCAACCAATGTACGTATTCCGCTATCTTCGTTGGTGTATTCACGCATTATTTCATGTCTTGTTTGATCATGGGACCTTAGAAAAATCCAACAGTGATCCATACTGGGCAGCTGTCAAAACAATCCTCATGTATGTGAGAAGAACTAAGGAAGTGTTTTTTAACATACAGAGATTGTTCTGAGATGAAAGCCATTGGTTACTGTGATGCGAGCTTTCAGACCGATATGGATGACAACATATCACAAATATGATATCTGTTTACTTTGAATGGCGATGCTGTCAGTTGGAAAAGCTCAAAGCAGTCAACTACATCAGACTCCACCACTGAAGCTGAGTATATTGCAACATCTGAGGTAGCTAAAGAAGCAGTCTGGATAAAGAAGTTCATCACAGAGCTGGAAGTGCTTCCCGCGATAAAGAATGTCGTCACGATGTACTTTGACAACACGTGCGCCATTGCTCAATCAAAGGAACCAATGTCCCACCAGAAATCCAAGCATGTACTCAGGCGATTTCATCTCATCAGGGAGATTGTTGAGAGTAAAGAAGTTATTATAGAGAAAATACCCACAGAAGATAATCTTGCAGATTCTCTGACTAAAGGGCTGACTCAACAAAAGCATGATAGGCACACCACCCCGAGAGTATGGTGTCCAGATTCATACTAGTTGGTTATAGTGCAAGTGGGAGTTGTTGGGGATATGCCCTATACCCAACCTGTGGATGGGCTATATGTATATGTATTTGTAATATTTTCACTAATTAATAAATGGTAATCTTTATTATACGTGTCTTACATAAATTATGTGAATCATCAAACACTGTAATAAAGCCTTTGGAGTAATAAGATGATGGCTTCCACGCCTTATGAGAATCATTACTCTTCAACGTTCCTAGTCATAGTTTTGTGAATAATCTGGGTGTTCACAAAGCGGAGAGACTAATGTAGACACATAAATCGGCGATGCTGTTCCAGTGGATTGGCGGCCCCGGTCGGGAGTACAGAGTAGCCCGTGGGGGACTAACCGGAGAAATAAAATGGAGTCGCCACCCAGTGTGAACTGGGAAATGATTTAAGGCCGCACTCACCCCTCGCAAGGGAAGACCTCAACCGTTGGGTTCAAAATGGTCCCTTACTTATGCCAAGTGTAATGAATGAATTTATGCAATAATCTAACCAAGTCTATGCAACATACATACGCAAGAATAACCTATATCTAAGTTTGCATACAACTTATATCTAATTTTGCATGCATAAAAGTAAATTGACGGTAAGCACACAATTTCATGAACATACGCGTGAACGTTTCCTCAAGCTGTACGTGGGGTTGTATCCCAAGTACAGACCGCACTACAGTCCATTCAGATTCAGCTACGGATTTATGTTTGGGTTTCCATCTGATATACCACGAGAGGCAACACTCAAGCATTAACACAACGCAATCATTAACCCAATGTTGACATATATGAAATATGATAATGTATATAACTATAAATAACCAAAGAGAAAAAAACAAATATGGAATAATAAAACAACAATAAACAGAAATTAAATGCGAAATAATAAAAGACTAATAATGCGAAATAACGGCGGAATAATAATGATGTGACCAAAGAACTTGGCCGTTTTCAATATAGGACATCGCATGCCCGGTTGAACGTATTCCACGTCCAACCAAGCATGCCGTGTCCGGGACAACAAAATAAAATATAACAAAGGGTGCCCTCAGGTCTTACCTTTTAAGTCGCTTCTCGGAAGTGTGTTACGTGGCCTTCGGAAGGGTTAATGCTCCGTGACATTTCCGGTTCACTGGTTCAATGTTTTCCTTGCGAGTGAATTCGGTGATATAGGGGACTGTTTGTAAGAGTTAAATCAAAGTCCCAAGGATCACAAACATGCATAAAAACCGCATATGAACACATCAAAGGAGGTGGCGGAATATACTCACTTGAATTTCGGTTTTGATGGATGAAGAACAAGATGCGTTTTTGGCTCCTCCCAGACCATGCAGTAGCTTTTCCTTCTTCTTTTCTTGCAGTGGGCTGCGCGGTGAGCTGGTTTTGGACTCCACCAATTCGGCCATTGTTGAGCACCATTGAAGCTCAAGCTTCAAGCTTTCCAAGCTCACAATTTCGTTTCCCTATCACCTATATATAACCCATGTGTGTGTGCTAGCACCATCCTTCTTCATTTGCTTCTCAAAATCGGTCTAACCAGAAAAATTGAAGAAATCGGCACCATGCCGTGAAGAAGAAAAAATGAGAGGGAAGAGAAAACGTTTTTGCTCCCAAAATACCAAAACCGTGTATGTTTGCCTTGGTGGGGAGAAAAAAAGCTTTTGTATATATCTCTTATTAATATTTTACCAAGTAAATAAATAGATATATACTCAACTTTAATTCAAAAGCCAAAAAGGCAAGGATAAAATAATGTTATATTCATCTCAAGCCTTTTAAAAGCTTTCATCATTTCACATCACTATTCACATCACATCTCTTCACTTTATAAAGTGACAAGTTGTCAAGTCACATCACTCAAAGTGACAATTGATTTGACGATTGACGCGACTAGTGATTTGACGCTTGATGTGACTTGCGTGCCGCACTCGAATTCGAAATGCGAATGCGCTCGCAATCACTCTCGGGCTCGGGTTCGCTAATTCCAAATTAACGAATTTTCCGTCGCGTCGTAATTAATGATTACGCCTAGCGAATTCACTATTCACGTCGCTAACGAATTAATTCTAAATTAATTCGTTCGCCCGAATTAAAATCTAATTTTAATTCCGCGTCGAAATCCAATTTCGATTATATATCGAATATATTAATTTTATCGATTAATTCCAAATTAATCGTTCTCTCTCTTTAATTAATTTTTATCCCAGATAAAATATCTCCGCAATTAATCCCAGATTAATTTTCTCTCTCATCGAATTAATCCCAGATTAATTCTATCTCTCTTTCTAATTAATCCCAGATTAATCAAAGTGCGAGTCATACGTCATCGGTGAATCTTCAGGAAGCGACCCATGAGATCTCCGGATATGTTGGCAGTAAATACGATCGTCGGACTGTCCGAACACGTAAGTACCTCGTACTACGTTTATATCGATTTACAAGACAAGGTTGGCTTCTAGCAAAGCGCCATGCCTACCCAATTCTCCAGAAATATTCTTACAGGAATATATAGATCTGTATCAAGCGTAGTATACCGTAGTATTGTGTATATCGGCCCAGTATCGGATAATCACGTGCTAGGGCTGGGGCTGGATAAGTGTCTCCCCCGTCCGAAGCACATATCGGATGTCTGGTAACATAGTCTCTATAATCGGATATACATGACCTGGTCACAATATCCCGATTGGTTGCGCAACACTCAAGAGCACTAGTACCGTATCCTGCGTGACATCAACTCCAATATGACTGAAGTGATACTTCCGTCTTGACATCACACCCAATACACTACGACTCTCTGATAAACCCAGAAATGGTGTACACAGAACCGTTTAAAGTCCCCTACCACCAAGACCAAAGTTTATCGATTATCGTAAGTATTAGCGATGTAAGTCTCAGGTTAAGACCATACACACCTACCTTGATTTCGGCCTCCCATAGACACATAGTCATAATACCAATGGGATTCCGAGGGGTCTATCCAGAGCGAAGCTGTTTCCCGTACCATCGGTGAAACACGACCTCCTATCGCACTTGCATAAGTATCCATACTTATATATATGAGAACTATGCCGTTGTGCCCTCACAAACGCGCACGAGTGCAATACTAGCCTATTCCGCATTATCGATGTCCAGTCTCGATAATACTACGGCTAGGGATATTTAATGATTAAACCTTCGTGGACTGATACTGTCTCATATCATTCTCAGTCCAGGTACTAATCATAGGGACCTCTCTTCATTTATATATCTATGGTGATCTAATCACAAATGATGAGAGTGCAATTTCCTTGTCACATAGTTAATTTGCTACAACAACACAATGATCTGTGCAAATAGTGACGCTATGGGTCATTTTGTCCAACAATCTCCCACTTGGCACATAGCCAGTCACTCAAGTGTCCCACACCTGAACTATGTACGGTTCGCTCAAATTGCTGAGGAAAGGTTTTCGTCAGCGGATTTGTTTGTTTATCGTTTGACGCGATTTACACGATCATCACATCGCCACGATGTATGATCCGAACGAATCAGATGATATAGAAGTATATATCTGGATCGTCGATGAGACCTTTAATTCTTTAGCCTGTGCTGACGCCTAGCTCAGCTGCTAACAGAACTATATCTAATCTAATTAGATTTATTATCGATCCAAATGGCTTCTATTGCTGCCTCAGCTGCAGCAATAATCCGCATTTGTTGTTTAATTCGGCAACAGTTATCTTGCTCGGAAGATTTCCAGCTCACTGTCCCTGTTTAAACTTTATAGTACCGCAGTATTTTAATTGTTTGGAAACTTGCAGTAGTGATCCCAGTCACTTCAAGTTCTCATTCTCCATAGTTTAAGATAGCATCTTTAGTTCTCTGAGATACTAACAGATGTTCTCAACTTCAATCCAGTGACTATCACTTGGATTGACCTGATTGTGACTCCATATGCTCGAAGCGTATGAGACACCAATACAAGTACATTTTAAATGTACAATTTCCAAGAGAGTGTTAACAACTCCAAATCTAGCCAGTAGATCTTTATTCCTTGAATAAAGGTTGTTACTCCCCAGAATTCTACGGAGAATTTCTATGAAAGCCAAGCTTTCGACAATAGCTTTATGGGAATTTTTCACTGTCAGTGCGCCCTCCCACTAACCTCCTTATATACACAAGAATTATTTCGTTTTGAGTCAAATCATAAACATTATGATTATTTCAAAACGTCAGTTCCAAGAACCCTATGCTTGCTTCAATCCAAACATGGATTGAATAATCCGCAAACCTTGTTTGTCGGTTATACAAAATCGTCAGAATGTTGTAAACATTCTCCAAAAGGTTTCCTTTTCAGGAAGCGATTTTGATTTATAACTGACATATTTCACAAATGAAATATACAGTTATCAACAAGCATCTTCAAAATGGATTTACCATGGCAACAGGTAAAAGGTTGAACCGTTATTAACACAATGTTGATAACGATACCTTTCCGTCAAAAGCCTAGCTTTGTACGTTGGTATGTTGCCATCCATGTATGTCTTCCTTGAAGACGTATAATGTACCAATAGGCACAATGCTTTGTGGTACAACAACTAGTATCCAAAATAGTTGTTAAACATGGAATCCATTTTGGACTTATGGCACTTTGCCATAATAGGGAGTTGATACCTCGTATCACTTCCTCTAAACGTAGTCGTGGATATACCTTCATAAGATTGACATCTTAATGAGGTTAGATCAGAAACCCATACCCTAGGTTGTTTTCTGACTCTATCCGATCTACCCGATTTCTTGTGTATTTGAAGATTAATGGTACAGATTCATCATAGATGAATTGTTTGTGTTCCATTAAGGACTTCGTGCTTTGAATAGTATTACTCCGATTTTTCATCGAGTATCACTATCCTCCCACTGACCACTGCATATCGGTATTCCTCTCAGGAAAACCGCATGGTGAGCAACAATCACATTGTTCTCATGTGGGATTTATAAGTACTATACTTATGGTTTCCCTTAGGATAACCTATATTGGCACTAATCCAATTTGGGTTCTTAGTTTGGTATCATCCAAACTGTATGCCTGGCATACCCAAATTATCAGGAATGAGAAACCTCGTTTCTTTCCTGTTCATATCCTATATGATATCTGTCAAACAGATTTATGTGGAACCTTATTCTAAATAAGTTTTGCACTGTTAATACATATCCTGTTGAAGGAAACAGTAGCTCAGAGCGACTCGCGAAAAACCTAATTATGTCCAACAAAACTTGGTTTTAGTTCGGACACACCGTCTAACTGACGTGTCTCGTTTAATTGTGTCCTAGACAACAATGCCATAAATAAGTCTCTATTGATCAAATCAATTTGAGCTATTTATTTGTCATTTATATGTTTGAGATTTTATATATTCAAATATAAATTCTGTTATTTACATCTAATGTATTTATCTCAGTATCATCTTTATATAATAAAACACTTTAGTGTTTTGGAATATAAAGGTTCACCCGCAGTGGGTTAAACACTGATAAGAGATAATGTTTCTAGTCAAACTAGTTACATTATAACAGTTCCTAATTAAGTACACACCCCAAGTTAGTTCCTAACTTAGGTATCTACGGTCGAAACAGCGACTTTCGTCCCGTTTCCGATTCGCAGAGGAATCTCAGCTTGAAGTCAGTATCCTGCTCAAAGCAGATTCTGAATATCAATACATATATTTTATGTACCACACTAAGTATTTAAAATCTAATTTCAATACTAGCTGTGAACATAACTAAGACAAAATATTTAAAGTTAGAGCCTCGCCTTTCTTTAATTCCTTCGTGTTTTCCATATCCAAATGGTAGTCACTTTGGGATATGTCAATTATCCTTTTCAATATTTCACAAACCTTTGGCCAAGCCTTGGGTTTCGGAATATCGAAACGATGTGCACCTTGTGCTACATGCCCAATTGCAAACTTTGACTTTTCTCCACTAGAATAGTCAATTAATTCTCCAAGAATTATTAATTGCAATTTTAATACTTTTAAATCTAAAGATAGATTTATTATAAGTATATTAATTAAGCATTAAAGTCATCATCACATAAATCTTCCAAAGATTTTATGCTCTACTATTTGCTTAATTTTGGGCGTAACGTATAATAAGTTATTTTATCAAATAAAGTAACCTATTATTTATTCCCAATTTGAAAATTAAATCATTTAAAATATTTTTAATCCCAGATTATATTTTAAATATCCAACTTTTCAATTTCTTATCTTGATTACAATAGTCCAACTATTTAATCAACGATTAGTGGTACTATATATTATAATGATTATAATAGTCCAACTATATAATCAAATATAATCCAAATTAATTAACCTCAATTACATTGATTACTATAATCCAATTATAAAATCAACTGTAAACTGAAATTAATTAATTCAAATATATTGATTAATATAATCCAATATATAATCAATATAATACAGTCCAACTGTTTATTAAAACAACAATTTAAATATTAGTCTAACTAACATTTAATTAATATGACGAATAAAATAAAATGAGCGTGTTTAGCGAGTATTCGAACGAATGTTGCAAATTCAATACTTGCCTCCCACTATTTTTCGTCGAGTCCTCTAACCCTCTGTGGAGTACTCGGGAAACCGTGTTTCCTAGTGGGCTAGGATCCTATTAAATAACACACAACCCTGACTTTGGCCAATAAAAACTGTATGCTATTTAACTAGGTAGATCTCACAGATCAATTGGATCTCATCCAATTCCTAGATCCGGTTAGGTGGACATCCAAGTCCGAAACATATGTATAATGTCAATGTATCCATTACATTTTCCTAACCTATCCTCTGAATCATCTAGGCCTTGGCTTTGGCCAAAAACAAACCTAATGATTCCAGTTAAGCAGGACCCATTGACGAGGAAAGTTTCGTAATCAATGTCATTGGACAAAAAGTGATCTGACTTTGGCAATAAAAATCACGATTTGGACAAGACACCGATATGCAACAAAACTCTCATGATTCAAGTACATCCTTGATTGACAAAGGTCTTGACTTTGGTCAATAAAAACCAATGCCAACTTCGGATCTTGAACAAGAATCATTCAATGGAAGGATATTTTGCTTATATAAAACGAGGGTTTTTCGCGTGCAAATTGGCTACCAATTTAATTATCTTTGTTAAGGTCTCATCATCATACACCCTTAAGCATGCATTCTAAACACATAATAAAGCGAGTATGAAATAAAATAATAATGATATGCGGATGGATATTTTACATTGATCCTAGATCAAATCTCTCACTTTCTCTCTCCCGCTAGCACTTGTATTATTTCTACCCGTTACACTACACTTCTAAAGAAACCTCTTTTACATGGAGGGGAATAGGTGAGAAGAGAATACAAAGAAATAGGAGATAAGGCTGGACACGCAGGTCCAATTTAATAAATCAAATTTATTACAATTTCCAAAATCGCCCAACCCGACTAATATCCATCCGATATACATTATTCAAACATCACAACCATGTATTCATACAAGCATGTTATCAATCAATCAATCAAATTAATTAATCTTGATTATTAGTGATCATCCAATGTTCAAACAAAGATTTGATTTTTGTTCGAGTCAAACTCGTATTGCAAACACGTACTCAAAGTACAATTTCTACGAATTAAATTAAATTACATAATTAAATCCAATTTAATACGTATTTAATTCTAATTCATTATTTAATTCTAAATTAAATATTACACTTTTATTAACGAACCTTTACGACTTAAATTCCAAATTTAATCGCAACGGGTCTCAAAGCCCGATTAACATCTAATGTTTTATTTAATTAAAGTCCAATGGGCTTTAATTAATTTCTATAGGCGTGGACTTTTGGTCAACTCGGGTCAAACCGAACAACCAAAATCCAATCCGGGAGTTACCCCATAAGCCTTTAAATTAATTTTGGCCCATTAGGCCCAATTAAATAATTAAGGTCCATTAAGTCATAATTGGACCTTTTGGATTCGGTTTTGGGCCTAATTGGATCCAACCAATTTTGCCTAAACCCAACTTTGTTACAACAAAGCCCAAAAGCCCAATTACAACCCAACAAGCCCAATTTCCAAAATCAAGCCCAAATTAATTAACTTATAAAATTCCAAATTTCACAATTAATTAACCTAAGTGTAATACACAATCAATTACCCAATTAACATTTCTAAAATATCAATTAGCCTAATTAATCATGCACTTTAACAACCAAATAGTGTCCAACACAATCAATTAAAATCAAACCCAATTAACATGCTATCAAGTCTCGGCAATTAGGGGTTTTTCAATTCGATTCGGTTTCAATCCAATTGAGTCCACAATCTTAATTTCCCAAATCAATTCAATTCATCCAATGAATTAAAACAAAAAATCACAAAGAATTTCATGTTCCTTAAAATTCGGCCAAGCCACTTTAAAAGGAAAAAATGTTCCAATCAAAATTCAATCCAATTGAACTTCAAAACAACATTAACCAATTGTTTTAAGTCATCCAATGATCAAACAAAACAAAATTACCAAGACATTAGGTTCTTCCAATTTTCGGCCAAGCCTCCAATTTGGGGAAAATTGAATCCAATCCAATTTCATGAAATTGATCACACACAATCTCAATTAAACATGTTCTAAGCATACTTAAACATCCAATTCAATTAAAACATGCTTAAACACATTTTACCCAATTTCAAGTTTCATTTCAACCTAAAGAATTGGGGAAAATTGATCTAATCCAATTTTCTTGAAATTGATCATGCACAACTTCAATTCAACCTCATTCAAGCATAATGCATCAAACAATTCAACCAAATCATGCCTAAATCGAGTTTACCCAAATTAAAGTTTTGACAAAAATAAGCAAATTGGGGAAAATCAATCCAATCAATTTTTTATCAAATTGATTACATACAACTCAAATTCAATCATATATAATCATCCTCAAACAATCAATTAGACAGAATCAAGCCAAAATCAAAAAGCCCCAAATTTGCTCAAGAACCCTAATTCGGTTTTCATGCAATCAAAGCTCTAGATACCATTGTAAGAGTTAAATCAAAGTCCCAAGGATCACAAACATGCATAAAAACCGCATATGAACACATCAAAGGAGGTGCGGAATATACTCACATTGAATTTCGGTTTTGATGGATGAAGAACAAGATGCGTTTTTGGCTCCCTCCAAGTCACGGCAGTAGCTTTTCTTGCAGTGGGCTGGCGAGTGAGGACTGTTTGGACTCCACCTCCAATGTTCGGCCATGTTGAGCCCATTGAAGCTCAAAGCTTCAAGCTTTCCAAGCTCACAAATTTCATTTCCCTATCACCTATATATAACCCATGTGTGTGTGCTAGCCCATCCTTCTTCATTTGCTTCTCAAATCGGTCTAACCAAAAAAATTGAGAAGAAATCGCACCATGCCGTGAAGAATAGAAGAAAAGGAGAGGAAGAGAAAACGTTTTTGGCTCCCAAATACAAACGTGTACTGTTGCTTAGGGGAGAGAGAATAAAAAGCTTTTGTATATATCTCTTATAATATTTTACCAAGTAAATAAAATAAGATATATACTCAACTTTATTCAAGCCAAAAAGGCAAGGAATAAATAATGTATATTCCATCTCAAGCCTTTTAAAAGCTTTCAATCATTTCACATCACTATTCACATCACATCTCTTCACTTTATTAAAGTGACAAGTTGTCAAGTCACATCACTCAAAGTGACAATTGATTTGACGATTGACGCGACGAGCGATTTGACGCTTGATGTGACTTGCGTGCCGCGCTCGAATTCGAAATGCGAATGCGCTCGCAATCACTCTCGGGCTCGGGTTCGCTAATTCCAAATTAACGAATTTTCCGTCGCGTCGTAATTAAGTGATTACGCTTAGCGAATTCACTATTCACGTCGCTAACGAATTAATTCTAAATTAATTCGTTCGCCCGAATTAAAATCTAATTTTAATTCCGCGTCGAAATCCAATTTCGATAATATATCGAATATATTAATTTTATCGATTAATTCCAAATTAATCGTTCTCCTCTCTTTAATTAATATTTTATCCCAGATAAAATATCTCCGCAATTAATCCCAGATTAATTTTCTCTCTCATCGAATTAATCCCAGATTAATTCTATCTCTCTCTTCTAATTAATCCCAGATTAATCAAAGTGCGAGTCATACGTCATCGGTGAATCTTCAGGAAGCGACCCATGAGATCTCCGGATATGTTGGCAGTAAATACGATCGTCGGACTGTCCGAACACGTAAGTACCTCGTACTATGTTATATCGATTTACAAGACAAGGTTGGCTTCTAGCAAAGCGCCATGCCTACCCAATTCTCCAGAAATATTCTTACAGGAATATATAGATCTGTATCAAGCGTAGTATACCGTAGTATTGTGTATATCGGCCCAGTATCGGATAATCACGTGCTAGGGCTGGGGCTGGATAAGTGTCTGCCCCGTCCGAAGCACATATCGGATGTCTGGTAACATAGTCTCTATAATCGGATATACATGACCTGGTCACAATATCCCGATTGGTTGCGCAACACTCAAGAGCACTAGTACCGTATCCTGCGTGACATCAACTCCAATATGACTGAAGTGATACTTCCGTCTTGACATCACACCCATACACTACGACTCTCTGATAAACCCAGAAATGGTGTACACAGAACCGTTTAAAGTCCCCTACCACCAAGACCAAAGTTTATCGATTATCGTAAGTATTAGCGATGTAAGTCTCAGGTTAAGACCATACACACCTACCTTGATTTCGGCCTCCCATAGACACATAGTCATAATACCAATGGGATTCCGAGGGGTCTATCCAGAGCGAAGCTGTTTCCCGTACCATCGGTGAAACACGACCTCCTATCGCACTTGCATAAGTATCCAATACTTATATATATGAGAACTATGCCGTTGTGCCCTCACAACACGCACAAGTGCAATACTAGCCTATTCCGCATTATCGATGTCCAGTCTCGATAATACTACGGCTAGGGATATTTAATGATTAATCCTTTGTGGACTGATACTGTCTCATATCATCTCAATCCAGGAACTAATCATAGGGACCTCTCTTCATTTATATATCTATGGTGATCTAATCACAAATGATGAGAGTGCAATTTCCTTGTCACATAGTTATTTGCTACAACAACACAATGATCTGTGCAAATAGTGACGCTATGGGTCATTTTGTCCAACACTGTTTTGGGTTGTTTGTGGGCTGATTCGGGACTGTTTTAAGTATTTGTAGGGGTTGTATTTTTGGTGGTGATTAAGGCAGTTTCTGGAAATTTAAGGATTGCAGTTCATTGGTATGTTTCATCGTGATTAAGGCAGTTTCGGTGGCAGTTCAGTGAGGAATGAGGCGTTTAGGCGACAGTTTAGGGGGGAATTCTTAGGGTTATTTGGAGTGGATATGGAGACTTATTTGTTGGCGTGGATGAAGGCTGCTGAATGAGTTGTTTTCATGGCAATAGAAGGGCTAATTTGGTGTTTTTGGTGCCTTATAGCCTGTGTGTCAGGGACGTGGACGTGAGTGGCTTCTAGTTTAGGTTTTTTTTTTTTTTTAAAAAGTGGTGCGTACATGGGAGAGGATTTAGGGTTTATTATTTTTGTCTTTGTGTGCGTGTGGAATGAGAGAGAAAGTGGAGATAGAGGGGCTTGTTGTGAATGAGCTTTAGGGTTTATTTGTTGGAAGTTGTCGTGAATGAGCTCTCGGGAGGTCTAAGGGTTTGGTTTGGGTGTCTTTTTTATAGGAGAGGGTTGAGGTTATCCTTGTATGGGAAGGGAAAGTATCATGCAATTATGGAGGATATCTCCTAAATAATGTGCTACAAGGAAAAGATCTCTCTAATTTAGGGAGGGGATTATTTTAGTTTAGGAAAGGGATTTATGGGATTTGATTTTATTTCTTTAATTAGGGAAGGTGATTTGATTAGATTTCTTTAATTCGGGAATGTGATTGTTTAGATTTCAACATGTGTTTAATGTGTTAATTATTATTTTGGATGGGTTTGATGGGCTTGGAGGCTTTTGGGCGTGTAGGATGGCTAGTTGGTGGGCTTGGGCGTGTGGTTGGTGGTGTGTGGGCTTGGAGTGTGGCTTGCGGGTTTTGGGTCGAGGATAAATTTTAAAACAGAGATCCAACGAGTAAACCCGAAGCTAAGCAAACGAATTAAGTCCAACAAGGTATTGATTTCTGACTTTTCCCTTCCGACGTCCGTTTTCCGCGACATCCGCAACTTAAAGCGTAGTGCCTCCATATGAGGCTCATCATCGGGACTTACATGCAAAAATATATTGCCTACATTCGCCCCCACTTTGATGGGACTTATTCAGTGTGTAACAGTGACAATCCTATCAAAGTTATGCAATGCATTTTCACTTACCTAGCTCGCCAGCTGCCACTTGACTTGCCTGTTGCTTCGAACTGAGTTGATCTGATGGTGAGGTGCTGTGACCTATGAGGTTCATCCCTACAAGATGCTACAATCTCTAGGAATCACTACCGAACTGAACTGATATGGTGGCGAGGTACTTCGACCCCTGGGCTTTGTTCCCGAACCACCGAGTGTGGGCTTTGTTCCCGAACTGTGCTGATAAGTTGTGGGCTTCGACCCTGGGACGCATCCCAAAAACTGATGATGTGGGCCTCGACCCTGGGACGCATCCCAAACTGCTGATGATGTGTCGGCCTCGACCTTGGGACGCATCCTAAAAACTACTGATGTGGGCCTCGACTTTGGGACGCATCATAAACTGCTACTGATGTGGGCCTCGACCCTGGGACGCATCCCAAAAACTGCTGATGTGGGCCTCGACCCTGGGACGCATCCCAAACTACTGATATGGGCCTCGACCCTGAGACGCATCCCAAAAAGCAGATGTGTGGGCCTCAACCCTAGGACTCATCCCAAACTGTTGATGTGGGCCTCGACCCTAGGACGCATCCCAAACATCAGATGTATGGACCTCGACCCTAGGATGTATCCCAAACTACTGATGTGGGCATCGACCCTAGGACGCATCCCAAACATCATATGTGTGGGCCTCGACCTTGGGATGCATCCCAAAATGCTGATGTGTGCCTCGACCCTGGGACGCATCCCAAACATCAGATGTGTTGGCCTCGACCCTGGGACGTATCCCAAATTGCTGATGTGTGCCTCGACCCTGGGACGCATCCCAAACTGCTACTGATGTGTGGGCCTCGACCCTAGGACTCATCCCAACCTGATACTGATGTGGGCCTCGACCCATGCTCCATTCCCGGAGTGCCATTCTCGGCATACTTTACCTCATCCGCGAGGCATTACTGATGTGATGGTTCATTCCCAAACCGTGCCGTATGAGAAAGGGTAGACTGGTCTCCCCCAGTCTCGATTCATTCTTCTGTTCATTTATGCTTTCATTAGGTCAAGGTAGATCTCCTGATGTTTCATATCAACTATACTGCCTCTCACGAGATAATCCCGATAGCTAAGCATATTTTCTTCCTAAAATGATGCTTAGTGTCGAAACCAGAGAACCTTCAAAGTACTTAATACAACTCAACTACGATTGTCTAAATAAATGATCTGAACTAGACTCCAAGTGTGTGTGTGTGCCAAGGTTCTTTCGCAGCTTAATCCTTAAGTAAACCGACTTGATGATTTTGTCTCGAAGAATTGGATCAGTGGGTCTAACCAACCGAGATGTCTTGATCATGCTCTGCGATTACTTCTTTGTACTCAATGTGCTATGGCTTTCTTCTTCTTTTCTTTTGTCTCTTCATCATTTTTCATTCATCATTTTTTCTTCAACACACATACCCTTTAAGGTAGTATTTCTCCTCATGGTGGTCCTAATACTCGCCCATGGGTAGCTTCACGCTTATCGGTTATAGGTGGTTTGTTTTTCCTCTTCAGAGACTTTTTCTTCATTTCCAACCATATCACATATCGTAACACAAGTACACCAGGATGGACATCTAAGCAAACGGTCATTCACCGACTCGCCATCTCTTCAACTAGTCATCTCACTGGCTACTCAGGCTTCTACTACTAAGATCCCGTAATCAAGTGCTCGCGAGTCTAGCTGAGATCAACCACTCAGAATACCAGATGAGAGCACATCTCGAACTTATCATTTCTAAGGTTTCACCCTACAACAAACAATTTCATCACCGGACATATGTCTAACCATCAAGTACTTATATCTTTTTTTTTCAACTGGAATTCTTCCTCTCAACCGCTAATAATATGGGCCTCAACCCTGGGATCCATTCCCGAAACTGACACTGATGTG